>SJYC01037792.1:0-13062 GCA_006408675.1 Madoqua kirkii
ATGCAGGTCAGGAAGCAACAGTTAGAACTGGACATGGAACAACAGACTGGTTCCAAATAGGAAAAGGAGTATGTCAAGGCTATATATTGTCACCCTGCTTATTTAACTTAAATGCAGAGTACATCATGAGAGACACTGGGCTGGAAGAAGCACAAGCTGGGACCAAGACTGCCGGAAGAAATATCAATAACCTCATATATGCAGAGGACACCACCCTTATGGCAGAAAGTGAAGAGGAACTGAAAAGCCTCTTGATGAAAGTGAAAGTGGAGAGTGAAAAAGTTGGCTTAAAGCTCAATATTCAGAAAAATAAGGTTATGGCATCTGGTCCCATCACTCCCATGGGAAATAGACAGGGAAACAGTGAAACAATGTCAGACTTTATTTTTCTGGGCTCCAAAATCACTGTAGATGGTGACTGCAGCCATGAAATTAAAAGATGCTTACTCCTTGGAAGAAAAGTTATGACCAACCTAGACAGTATATTAAAAAGCAGAGACATTACTTTGCCAACAAAAGTCCATCTAGTCAAGGCTACGGTTTTTCTAGTGGTCATGTGTGGATGTGAGAGTTGGACTGTGAAGAAAGCTGAGCACCAGAGAATTGATGCTTTTGAACTGTGGTGCTGGAGAAGACTCTTGAGAGTCCCTTGGACTGCAAGGAGATCCAGTCAGTCCATTCTAAAGGAGATCAGTCCTGGGTGTTCATGGAAGGACTGATGCTGAAGCTGAAACTCCAATACTTTGGCCACCTCATGCGAAGAACTGACTCATTGGAAAAGACCCAGATGCTGGGAGGGATTAGAGGCAGGAGGAGAAGGGGACGACGAAGGATGAGATGGCTGGATGGCATCACCAACTCGATGGATTATGAGTTGGGTAAACTCCGGGAATAAGTGATGGACAGAGAGACCTGGCATGCTGCGATTCATAGGATCGCAAAGAGTCGGACACGACTGAGTCACTGAACGGAACTGAATTGAAATTATTTTAGGGATACTCTGTAAACTACACTTATTAAATGTTATGCTTTATCATAACTGCTATTATCAAGTAGTATAGACAACAGTCAATCTCATCTCATCCTTGGGATTCACTTCATGCCTGCAATACTATCCATGACTGTGTCTCACCTCAAACCTTACCCCATTCAAGGCTCTGGAACCATTCTTGACCTCTACCAAAATGTCTCAGTTAAATAGCACATATTGAGCAAAATTAATAATCTGCTAAAATTTTCAGTAGATACTGCAAGTTTACTCCTTAATAAATGACATCCTAGGGAGTTCCAATGAGCTCCGAGCAGGTGCCAAGCCAAGCATCTCTTCTGCCAAGAACTGACTCCTCTGTGTTCTAACCATTGATTTTCCCTGTCACTCCTGTTGCTCACAGCCATGGCTGTGCCAAACACCACGTCTCTAAGTTTCCCAGAAATTTTATGTTCAGAGGGCAAAATTATGTTCTTGTTGTCTTTAGCTTAATATTCCACAAATCAAGCATGTTTGTTACATAAGCTAATTCAGATGCAATTTGTAAAAGTATCTTTTCACTTTAAAATTTTCCTGAGGACTTTTGATTTTTCATGTATGGGTTATTTAGACTTCTGTTCTAAGGAATTTTCTTTTTCCAGAATCAAAAAATGGCACTGACTTGAAAAAATATGTTTAAAATACAATATGGAAGATTGATACAAGTCTAAGAATGGCAGGCTGTGCCACATGTTTTTATTCAAGATAAAGATCTATTAAAATGTTCCTTATAAATTGATCTGCACCTGTGGGCATGCTAAGTCACTTCAGTGGTGTCCAGCTCTTTGTGACCCTACGGACCACCAGGCTCTTCTGTCCATGGGATTCTCCAGGCAAGAATACTGGAGTGAGTTGCCAGGCCCTCCTCCAGGGGATCTTCCTGACTGAGGGATTGAACCCTCATTTCTTATGTCTCCGGCATTGGTAGGTTGTTTCTTTACCACTAGCACCACCTGGGAAGCCCATGAATTGATCTACTAAGAATTTAAAGTACTTTTTAATTACAGTATAATTGACTTATAATATTATAGTAATTTGAGCTATACTATATAGTAATTCAATATTTTTATAGATTATACTCTATATAAAGCTGTGATAAAATATTAGCTATACTTCCCATGTTCTATTTTACATCTTTGTTACTTCTCTGTTTTATACCTAATAGTTTCTACTTATTAATCCTCCTGACACGTTTTCCCTTTCCCTTGACTTTGGCAACCACAAGTCTATTCACTATATCTGTGCATTTGTTTCATTTTGCTATATTTGTTTTACTTTTTAGATTACACATATAACTGAAAAAAAAGGTTTCACTCACTTTATAAGAAGGAGGAAGTGTTATATTCCCTTCATGTAAATGAAAATGCATCATGTCTCAAAACTGAATAGAAACTTCAACCCAGGTATAACTTGATGGATCCAAGAGTGCTTTACAAACTTCTCAGGTTGCAAGAAATTATTTGTAGCACAATCTAGCATATCTTGATTCCTCTACCTCCTTTTCACTTCTCCAAAATAGAACTAGTAAAATATAGTTAAAGCCTTATAATCTTGTTTCAAATTATAGTTACTTTTTAATGCTAAATTTAAAAGATGCTTAAAATCATATTGTTATCCATTTCTACCTACCACAGACCTCAAGAACTTGAAATCTTTACTTCACACTATAGACTTAAATTTTTTATAAATCTCTTCTTGCATGTAAAATGGGCCCACCAGGGTTCAAGGTATTGGGGATTAAAACCAAATAAAAAGAATCCCTGCCTTAAGAAGTTCACAGTCTAATGAGAGGGTAAATTTATATATCATAAATTTATAATTAGAAATTTATAACTATAAAATACAAAAGTAAATTTATAAATTATAGTGTATTAAATATTTTAGTAAAATAAATAATAATTTCCCTTTATTAATTCTGTTCCTCCTACACAGTAATCATTGTACCAAGCATGTGACTGCCTATTTCTCTTCTCCCAGCAGTGCCCCAAGGTAGATCTTATTATCTACTACAACTAAATTGAGGAAAAATAAATAAGTAGTCAAGTTGACTTACTGAGTATATGATTCTGGCATAAGAAATAATAAATGCATGTAAAATGTATGGCGTATCTATGGGTACATTTTAAGTGTTTAATAAATGGCAGACATTAGCATATGCTCTTGTAATACAATCATAAGGCAATCAAAAATGGTGCACGGGAGTCAAACAGGATTATAAGGAAAGACATTCTAGAAGAGGGGATACTCACACTAGGAGCTGGATTTTGGACTGAGGGTCACAGGAATGATAAATATTCAGTTCAGTTCAGTCACTCAGTCATGTCCAACTCTTTGCGACCCGATGAATAGCAGCAAGCCAGGCCTCTCTGTCCATCACCAGTTCCCAGAGTTCACTCAGACTCATGTCCATTGAGTTAGTAATACCATCCAGGCATCATCTCATCCTCTGTCGTCCCCTTCTCCTCCTGCCCCCAATCCCTCCGAGCATCAGAGTCTTTTCCAGTGAGTCAACTCTTCACATGAGGTGGCCAAAGTACTGGAGTTTCAGCTTCAGCATCATTCCTTCCAAAGAAATCCCAAGGCTGATCTCCTTCAGAATGGACTGGTTGGATCTCCTTGCAGTCCAAGGGACTCTCAAGAGTCTTCTCCAACACTACAGTTCAAAAACATCAACTCTTTGGTGCTCTCCCTTCATAGCCCACCTCTCACATCCGTACCTGACCACAGAAAAAAACCATAGCCTTGACTAGATGGACCTTAGTTGGCAAAGTAATGTCTCTGCTTTTGAATATACTATCTAGGTTGGTCATAACTTTTCTTCCAAGGAGTAAGTGTCTTTTAATTTCATGGCTGCAGTTACCATCTGCAGTGATTTTGGAGCCCCTCAAAATAAAGTCTGACACTGTTTCCACTGTTTCCCCATCTATTTCCCATAAAGTGATGGAACCAGATACCATGATCTTAATTTTGTGAATGTTGAGCTTTAAGCCAACTTTTTAACTCTCCACTTTCACTTTCATTAAGAGGCTTTATATTTCCTCTTCACTTTCTGCCATAAGTGTGGTGTCCTCTGCATATCTGAGGTTATTGATATTTCTCCCAGCAATCTTGATTCCAGCTTGTGTTTCTTCCAGTCCAGTGGGAATGAGATACTTTCCTCCTTACTTCCCCAAAAACACATGGTTAGTTTTCCTCCTGCATTTTCCCACATACTTTTTCAAGATTTTTCTTAGAAGGATTTTCCTCTTGTACTCACCCACTAATTGTGAGATTTTTCCAGGGATTAGTCCCCAACTCTCTTTTTTAAAAATTCTTATTGTCTCTTCCTAAGTAATCTCTTCATTCCCATGACTTAGAATGCCATCTTTCTGTAGCAAATTTATAGTATCAAAAGCACCATCACTCTATGCACCAGATCCATACATGATTACACATTTTCACTCCCACACATGTCTGTTTGAAGTTGAACACTTGTTCCCTCCTGAATTCTGGAACCTGCATACTTTTTCCTCTTGTTGTCATTAAAGGGCTCTGACATGTATCAGTTGCTGATGCCAGAGAGAGACTTCAAGTCACCTATGACTGCTTCTTTTCCCTAGCCAGCACCAAATTCATTTAAAGTCTCATAGGTTCTACTTCCAAAAATATATTTTGTATCTGTCCCATCTCTACTATCAGCACCACCATCACCCTTGTCCCAGCCCACAGTAAAAGCTTTCCTCTCAGTATTTCCATGTTTTTGCTTTTCTGCCCTCTCCAGCCAACCTAACCTTCGATCTATTCCTAACACTATAGCCACGATGCTTTTTAAAAATCCATAATTGTGATCCTATCATTCTTTTTCTTACTACCTCCAAAGCCATCTTACGCTACTTGGAATGAAGTCAAACTCTTTATTATAATCTGAATATGAATGATATGGCCCTTGCCTATTCCTTCACCTGCCTCTTGTGCTATCATTCTGATGCTCCAGAGATATCAGTCTCCTTTCATTTTCCACCTATGTTAAGTGTTTTCTTCTTCAAGACATTAATACCCATTATTACCTCTGCATTCGCCTGTGCTTTCTATGACTGTTCTCCTCTCCATGCTGGTTTACACTTTTAATGTAATCTTCTCAGAGAGGCGTTCCCTGATTATCTTATCTAAGAAGAATTCTTGCTGATATTTTTTAAGTATTACATCTAAACCCTTCCTATCTGTTTATTCAATTTGTAAATACACATTTCTTTACTTGCTTATTTCCTGTCTTCCCTACTGAAATGTGAATACCATAAGGCCTAGAATTGTCTATTTCACTCATCAAAGTAGATTCAGAGCCTGTAATAATATTTAGTTAGTTAAGTTGCTCAGTCGTGTCTGACTCTTTGTGACCCCGTGAACTGTAGCCCACCAGGCTCCTCCATCCATGGGATTCTTCAGACAAGAATACTGGAGTGGGTTACCATCTCCATCTTCAGGGGATCTTCCTGACCCAGGGACTGAACCCAGGTCTCCCACATTGCAAGCAGATGATTTAACCTCTGAACCACACAAGTATTTGCTAAGTGAATAAATTTAAAAATGATAATCTTATTGAATACATGAAAGAGGCATAGCTTCTAAACATTTGAGAAGAAGTCAAACAAAACTATGTCTCTTTGGCTCATTTATAAAGTAAGGATAAGAATGACTATCATTCCTAAACTCATAAGGATATACTAAGAATCATGAGAAGTTGATGCAAAAGTCTGGAATGTTAAAAACATTAAATCATTGATGATTATTATTACTTAAAAGTTATCCTTTTATCACATTATCATTGTCCTAGATGACATAAATGCTGATTATTAGTAATTAGATGTCGCTAAATGTTTATGTCCCTTTTGAAAATTGTGTGATGATATTCTAGTACAAGTGCACACCTAGGGGTTTCCATGTTAATAACAAAATTGATCCAGCATGACTTCATGGACTATAAAGATAAAACACTGCCACATCCCACTTTTTGTTTTTTCTTCTTCAGTTGCTAAGTTGTGTTCAACTCTTTGCAACCCTGTGTACCGCAGCATGCCAGGCTTCTCTGTCCTCTACTATCTTGCAAAGTTTGCTTGAATTCATGGCATTGAGTCGATGATGCTATCTAATCATCTCATCCTCTGCTGCCCCCTCCACCTTTTGCCTTCAATCTTTTCCAGCATCCGGGTCTTTGCCAATGAATCAGCTCGTCGTATTAGGTGGCCCAAGTATTGGAGCTTCAACTTCAGGATCATCCCTTCCAATGAATATTGAGGACTGATTTCCTTTAGGGTTGACTTGTTTGATCTCCTTGCAGTCCAAGGGACTCTTAAGAGTCTTCTCCAGCACCAAAACTCAAAAGCATCAATTCTTCGTTCTCAGCCTTCTTTATGATCCAACTCTCATATCTGTATGTGACTACTGGAAAAACCATGGCTTTGATTATATGGACCTTTGTCAGCAAAGTGATGTCTCTGCTTTTTAATACTCTGTCTAGGTTTATCATAGGTTTCCTTCCAAGGAGAAACAGCCTTAATTTCATGGCTGCAGTCATGGTTACTTAGACTTAATGTGAAGCTTTAGGGCAATTGTTTAGTCTCTGGAGACCTCAGTTTCCTCATCCATAAAATGGAGCCAGCCTCTTAGAAAGGGCTCTGAAAAATAACTAATTAACGAGGGCTATTGCTAATTGTTGAGAATGAAATTGGGAATGAGGGGCAATATGAATGTTAAAGGCAATTAATTCTAATAAAGCACAAAGGTCACTAACTTAGATCTTTCTCCTCTGAGGTACTCAGTCAAATGGATTTAGAACACTTTTATAGAAATTCCTACTGGGTATTTTTATTGCACTCACAATGTCCCTGAGGATTGGGTAGAGAAATCAATGGTTCACAATAATAGGTGTCCTATAAGGATAATAATGTATTTCAACCTTCTTTATATGAAACCCTTTGATAATCCACAGAGGATGCTTGGCAAGCAACAATCAAGATAAAAAGTGTCCTATTTCAGTGATTTTGCTTTTGATCATTAAAACTCAGCATTACTATGATAGTGAACTAGCGCTCGTGCCCTCCTGTTAATCAGCTGGACCTAGGCAACCCTCAAGAGCTACTTGCTTTCAGGTAGCTCCTTTCTCTCTGATACCAAATTTATCCTCTGAACATACTACATTACACAAATCACTCCTCTACTTAAAGGTTTTCAGTACCAATTGCTCTTGCCAATTTCCAGGGACATTAAAAAATAGAGCGAGCAAACAACTCAGTCGGCATTCAAGGCTCTCCCTGACATTATTTGGCTTATCTTCCGATACTCTCCTTCAGATGTCCCATGCTGCAGTCAAATTGACGTGGAACTGTTTCCTCACACTTTACTCCATGTTGTTCATGCTGACACTTCTGGGCATTCCATTTTCAGCTAAATAAAACCCTTGCTCTCAAACCTTTTATAAAGCCTGTGCTTACCTCTCTCCTTGCCTGAAATTCTCTCCAGCTATTCATTCAATTCATGTTTACTGAGCACTGATCATGTACCAGGTCTTAGGCACAGAGCCACAGAGAAAATGGGCACTTTCTGAACTCACAAAGCTTAAATAATGTTAGAGACATTCAGTGAACAAACTAGAGAAGAGTATGTCCTGAGTTGGGGTGTGGCAGAGAGAGATGATTAGGAAAAAGTATGTTACAGATACTTTGGCCACCTGATGCAAAGAGCAGACTCACTGGAAAAGACCCTAATGTTGGGAAAGATTGAAGGCAGGAGAAGAAGGGGACAACAGAAGGTGAGATGGTTGGATGGCATCACTGGTTCAATGGACTTGAGTTTGAGCAAACTCCAGGAGACGGTGAAGGACAGGGGAAGCTTGGCATGCTGCAGTCCATGGTGTCACGAAGAGTCGAACTTGACTGAGAGACTGAAGAACAATAAATGTTAAGATGGTAGCCACGGAGGGCTGGTCTATAAGAGATGAGACCTAAAAGGAGACTTGAATGAAATAGAGGGGAAAGTATCTCTGTATATATCATTGCATAGATGTAGGGGCATCTAGGGGACGGGGTTCCAAGAAAAGGGAAAGAGAAAGGAAAGAATTTGGCTTGTCTGAGGAAAAGCCTGAAGTTTTGGGAGGTTGGGGTACTTCAAGATGCATGAAACGGAAAGAAGGAAGTGGGGACAGAGTTAATAGTAGTGAATGAAGCTTTTACTGCTTAATAGAGGTTTCTTTCCTGAGGTGGGGAACCATCAGTGGATGTTTGGAGAAGAGACATATTACCTGTTGACCTAGTATTTTTACAGATGCTCTGCTTTTTTTCCCCTCCACTTAGTGAGACTACAGTGCTCTGCTAGCTGGGTGCTAGGTGCTGGTTCCCTGAACTGCAGTCCAACAAGCCCTTCCACACAGAAAGTCCAGGCAATTGTAGAACTGACATCGTTTGTTTCCTTGCTCTGTGCTACACCGACTATTTTCCAGTACTTCAGACATTTTGACCAGTTTTTCTTGTAATTTACAACATCAAAGTCAGATTTAATACCAAACCCCTGTAGAAGGGCATGGCAACCCACTCCAGTATTCTTGCCTGGAGAATCCCATGGACAGAGTAGCCTGGCGGGCTACAGTCCATGGGGTCACAAAGAGTAGAACACGACTGAGCATCTGAGCACAGCCTAAAAAATACTATGATCCCTAGAGAAGGCTATAAAAATTTCACATTAAGGCCTCATTTCTGTCTGTAGTGGAGTGAAGTACATCTGATCACTTACACATTTATATTTGATTTCATTGTGTATAGCATCTATTCTAGGGAGAGTCTCCCTCAGCCTTCCATGTTTAGAGCTGACACTATAAAGAGCTGTAGATAGCACATTCTCTGGGGTAGGGGCAGGGGTTGGTTTTCTTCTCTTGTTGTGGTCATCTTCGTCTTCCTTGTTATTGTTGGTTTTTGCCTCAATAGTGAATCTTGAAATAATTTTGAATGGAAAGAGATCACAGTCTACTAAATGCTAAGTCACGTGTTGCATGCCACCAATAATCTCAACTGTCAGCATCAACTCATGTGCTAAAAGCACTAGCTCAAAAATCCCACTCCTTCTACTCACCTGCACACGTATATTCTGTCTTCAAATCATTTGTGTTTAGATTGCTTCCCTCAGTCTACACTGTTCTTTCTTCAAGGCTCAATGCATGCCCCAAGTCCATCCAAAAATATTTTCCAATTACTTGTATTTCCTGGTGTATACACTTACCGGTTGGTTATTATACATACTTAGCCTTTAGTTATATACTCTAATATGAATTGGGATAAGTTACAAAACAAATCAACAGCTGTCCACTAACTTTATAGGCTCCTTGGGATGTTACATGTTTTGTATCTATCATAAGTCTTAAAGTTAGGATCTCAGTAAATACTTACCAGTTGATCAGTATTGTTATATGTAATTCCATGGATCAATTACTCATCATGAAAATACAGGAATTTTTTTTTTTTCAAGGAAGATTAGGGATTTCCCTGGTGGTCCACTGGTTAAGACTCTGCACTATCACTGCAGAGAGCCAGGGTTCAAAACCTGGTTGGGGAACTAAGATCTCACAAGCTGCCTAACATGGCCCCCAAAAATGAAAGAAAATGAATGAAAATTGAGGCAAAGATATGAACCAACAATTCACAGATGATATATAAATGGCCAATAAACTACAAAAACTATTTAGCTTTAATAGTAACCAAAGAAATTCAAATCAAAATGGCAATGAACATGTATTTCCAATTTAAAAACTGGAGAAGGTATTTTTAAGTAATACTGTTCAATGCTGATAAAACTCTAGTGGAAAAGGGTCATTTTTAATTATTATAAGGAATGTAAATTAGCGCCACCTTTCTGAAAGTCAATTAGCAATATGTATAAATTGCTTAAAACAATCCATACCTTTTTATTGTATTCTTAGGAATCTACCCTATGGGAGTAATCATAGTTTTGCCGAAGAAAGGTGTGGTAAAGGATGTTCTTCATAGTGTTATTCATAATAGCTCATAAAAAGCAAATACCAACCAATAGGGGAAAGGATAAATAACAGACATATAATGAGATTTTTATGTAGCCATTAAAAATCATGTTTCAAAGAATACTTAACAGCATGCAATATAACATGTAGTGAAAAGTCAGGCTGAAAATCACTACAGAAATGTTAACAATTTTGTTAAGAGTCTACCCAGGCACTTAGAGAAAATAAAAAGAAAAAAATGAATAAAATGAGATGGATTAAACTTTTAAAAAATCAAATGATTCTTTAAAGTCCAAATATGTCAGTAATTACATTAATGGTAATGGATAAAATGCTTTATACTCTCTGGATAGTAGTCTCTATTGTATTATAATGTTCTGTCATTCTATTAAGTTGTCATTTACTAATTCTTTAAGTGGTTAACCTAGAAATTACAATTTGCATTCTTGATCTTAATAACTTTCACCATCTCTCAGAAAATGCAAGTATTAACAGTTTAACTCCAGCTTTTGTGCTACTACTATATTTTGGGGCTACTTTAGTATGTATCAGTAGATGTTTAGCAGCTGCTTATTCTGGAAGAAAATGTATGCGAGATAAATTTATGAACTTTCGTACTTTTTCTTGATAGAAAGCATGTATAACATTAAGTTTTCAAATAAAAATAAAATGGGCAATTTTATCTATTATAAATTCCATGTGACCAACTGATTCTCACAGAATGCTTACACTGAATTTTTTCAAACTCTTGTATCCTTATTCAAACGATGATTGAATTTGATAAATACATATAGTTATAACACCAATGGATTCATATCTTGGTTACATCAACATAAATGATGAAAATGAAATAAAGATAACTGTCAGAACTTGACAAATTGACATGAGCAATTTCTTTACTAAAATGGTTGACATTCTGCTTTATCAACATCTTTATCAACACTTTTGCCATTTTCAAGACAATCAACAAAAATAATAAATCAAGTATTAACTTATCAGTATATGCCAATTTTATGGTGTAAATACTCCCAGGATAGCCACCTTCAGTGCTGTGCAATGAATGCATGTTGAAAACATGGGCATTAATATACCATCATGTGGTATTTCTATCATAGATATATAATAGAAATAATCTCAGAAGCACAGACAAAATGTAATCAGATAATAAATGAGAAATTATGGGGTTTTGGTTATTTATCACATTTGCTATTACTATAAATCATTTTATTATAATATTATACAATGTAATCTTTGATAGGTTAAAATACTGTGTTGTACATCCAACTTTTAGAATTCCTGCAAATTTAGCAGTAAGCAATTACCAAGCCAGTGTTGGCTGATCCAGCACACCACTAGACTCTATACATCTCATTCCTCAAGGTTCCATTATCATTTTAAGAAGTTATACTTATCCACATATTCATCTTTTTGATGGTTTTTGTTTCTTCCTGAATTATCATGATTATTATTAGAATTATTTCCCCTCTTTTTGAAGAACTCCCTTTGGTAGTTATATCAGTGAAGTCCCACTGCAAACACATTTTTGAAGTTTTTGTTTTTCTGTGTGGTAGGCAGAGTGTGTGTGTGTGTGTGTGTGTGTGTGTGTGTGTGTGTGTGCGCACACACACATGTACTACATTGCTTTAGCTGTGTCTGATTCTTTGCAATGGACTGTAGCCTGCCAGGATCCTCTGTCCATGGGATTCTCCAGGCAAGAATCCTGGAGTGTGTTGCCATGCCCTCATCCAGATGATATTCCTGACCTATATATTGAACTTGGGTCCCAACATCTCATGCATTTGCAGCCGGGGTCTTTTCACTAGTGCCACCTGAGAAGCCTGGTAGGCAGAACAATGACTTCCAAATATGCCCACACCTAATGCTCAGACCTGTGAACACATTATGTCCCTTTCGTGACAAAAAGGACATTGTAAGTGTGACGAAGGTTATGCACCTTGAGGTGAGAATATTATCCAGAGGTTCAAGCTAATCACATGTATCTTTAGAAGGGGAGAACGTGTCCCAGCTTCAGGGAACCAAAAAGATGACAGTGTGAGAAAGCCTGGGTTCACTGTTGCTGTTTTTGGAGATGAAGCAAGAGTGCCACAGACCACGAAGCGGAGGTGGCCTCTAGAATCTTGAAAGGCAAGGAAATGGATTCTCCTCCTCTAGAGTTGCTAGAAGGAAATTCAACCCTGCCAGCACTTTGTATCCATTGAAACTAGTGTTGGGCTTCACTCTATAGAACTACAGACAATAGAAGTTTGTATTGTTTACTGGACTAAAGTTGTGTGCTTTGTAGTGGCAGCAATAGAATACTAATACAGTTTGAAAGGCCTTTACCTTCATTTTTGAGGCATGATTTTGGTTGTAATTGGATTCTAGGTTGACAATTATTTTATTTCAGTAGTTTAAAAGTAATTCCAATATTTTCTTGATTCATCTTATCTATATACTGCCTCCTTTGAAAATAATATGTCTTTTGCTTGTGGTTTTTAGGTTTTCTGTTTGTTTCTGTCTTGTAACATATTTATTATGTGTCTCCTTTAAAACTAATAAGTCTTTTGCTTGTGGTTTTTAACTTTTCTGTTTGTTTCTGTTTTTTGACAATTTTATTATGATATTTTTGGATATAGCTTTATTTTATATTTATTTATCCTGCATTGGTTTCTCTAAGCTTTTCTAACCTGTGGTTTAATATACCATGTTGGTTTTGAAAAATGTTTTTCTTTTTTTTTTTTGTATCTCTTACACATGTTTTTGCTTCATTCTCTCTTTCTTTCCACTACTCTGAGATTCAAGTTACTGATATGTTTGACATCTTTGTTTTATTCTGGATGGTTGGAATGCTCCTTTTTGCATTTTGCATTTTTTTTCCTCAATGCCTCAAAATGAATGTTTTCTGCTATTTTATCTTCCCATTCTCTAATCCTGTCTTCTATTGTATTTAACCTTCTATCAAAAGAATCTATTGATTTCTTAATAGCTGATTTTTCTTTTTTATAACTAAAATTTTCACTTGATTTTTTTCTCATAT
>SJYC01037793.1:0-11297 GCA_006408675.1 Madoqua kirkii
TAGTAAATCCAAAACAGAATTGACTAAGGGACTATGCATTATTTCTGTATGTACTACAGATTTAACTTAATGGTGGCAGATGTTAAGTATTCAGTGTGAGTTGATAGAAACAGAATTAACAGATTATAAAATTTATTATGTATGAGTTAAAAAAGAACTGGATACTTTTAAAAATTTATACAATGCTCATTGGATTGCATTCAATAAATTATACTTTGACATTATGCCAATTGTTTATCCCATTGAACACTAAAATAAATAGTCCTATGAATATTATGGTGTGTATTATTTGGTATATTATAGAGGAACTTGTTTATTAATTCTAGTGCTTTAGGAGAGAACTTACAAAACATACTTTTCTGGCCATAGTGCCAAGAATAGTTTTTCTTTGCCATACTATTTACTTTGCTGTGTAACTTTCAGGGTTTGGTTCTAACTATTTGGTTGAGAGGAAACAGAAGAAAATTTTTAGTGTATCCATATTCAACCTACATACTATATGATTTAGGTTTATCTCTCACTACATTTTATGTTCTTGACTTTCTTTCCCCACTGCACCTATTTTCAATATTTTGGATGATTCAGTTTATTTTATGTATTTTTGATTCCTGCCTCAGTCTGCTTTGGAACTAAATAGAGAAGACAAGTAAATTATTTGAATTCTTTACAAAGAGTTCTCTATAACATGTTTTCTCAAAACAGTGCTTTGTTGCATTTACATTGGCAAGAAGGCTTTGATAACTATATGCATATAGAATACATATAGCCTAAATATATTTGTAAGTTTTGTTTAGTTAATATCCCAAAAACACTGTTAAGTATTACCTCTACCACCTCTTTAATAAATAAAGAAACCAAACACAGGATCAATTAGATAACATGTGAATAAGTTAGAATATAACCCAAATATCTTGATTTCAATAAAATACAAATAGAAAATAATAAACATAAGTGTTTCCTCTAAAAACCATGCCATTACCTTAGATACTGATTCCCATTGTCTTTCTCCTTTGCTTTTGTGAGTCTTCAATTAATCATTACAAATAATTTCTTAAGTATGATAATACAATTTTATTTCAACTTAATACTTACAAATCCTTTCTTTGCATGTCACTACACTTTCTCTAAAATAAGAGCCCTTTAATTCACCGTTCATACATTTCTGCTTGAAGGTATACCTTCAAATGGGATCAAATTTAATTGCATTGTGGCCCTTAGCTAGTTCATTTCCTCAATCAATTCACCTCAGACTCATCTTTTTTCAAGACAAACAATCTCATTTTTCTTAATCTCTTCTCATATGTTCTGTAACCCCTTCCATTCCATTTATCATTTTTGTTGCCCTATGCTCTCTCCAATTTAGCTATAACGTTCTTCAAATAAGAGCCTCTGTCAGGTGGGCACATGCTTAAAATCGCCTCTCTTGCACTTGTATTAGGCCAGCTAAGAAGCTGCCCTGGTCATTTCAGCTTGCAGTTATTATGAGTCTCAAATCTGTGGAATGTTAAATACAGCATTCTAAAGCGATAGGAACATATGACATTGTTTTTGCATTAATACTTTGAGGCAACATAGCACTCTGCCTAAAAAACAAACAAACAAACAAAATTCCCAACAAAGTAAGTGCTTTGACTGTAATATGAAATTTTCTATATCCATCTTAAAGAGCTTCTTTGCAATTTCAGGAAATAATGTCATAATTGTAAATAATTGTACGTGGTTTCATTTCCCCAAATTCCTATTGACTCTTTTCAAGAGGTTATCTATCATTATGAAAGCAATGAGCTTGATGTGAATTCAGGGTCTTTGTAATAATGGACCAAATTCATCATAAGATAGTACTGCCTTAAAAATTAGGGAAAAGCAAATGTTACCTAAAAAACTTAGTCTACAGTTCTCTGAGGCATCTCAAAAAAGAAAGAAACACTGGTGTAAGAAACATCAATTACAAAAGCCCCTGAGTGATAAACAGCTACTTCCATGCAAGGAGTAATTACTGTCTCCCGGAGCTGACCCAGAGAATCTCTGTAGGGAGCAAATGGAATAGTGTAGCTGGAGCCATATGCCATGGGCAGCTCTATGCACTGATGGAGAGGACTCATTTGGGAATGGGTTGGAAGAAGTCGTGTGTGCTTATGCAAACAATCTTGCCATTCTGTTATAAAGAGCTCAAACACTATATTCAGATTCTTAAGGGAAAGGCAGAGTGGCAAGACCAGAAGCTGGGCAAAGCCCATTCAATGGTTAGATCTTGAGAGCAAGCATTAACTGAAACAGGCATGCAGAGCATGTCTGAAAGTCTGGGAGTATTTGTTGCCAATAGTGCTGAGCATTTCAAATGCATTTGGCAGTTCCAAAAGCTTGGAAGTCAAGAGAGTAACTATCTTGTATTGTTTAGTGGCAAGTGATATAGGACCAGTTTTCCTAGTTTAGGGAAAATGATAATGTGTTGGCCCTGGTAACTGAAAATTTTGGTCCTGTTCTGGCTTCACATACAGATAGGTCCACAGGAGGTCAGTGATATCCTCAGGACTCAAACTATCTATCTCTGAACTATGCTTTTCTCTGTATTGTCCCACTGTCAGGCAGAGCTTATATTCATGATGGCAAGATAGCTGCCAGCAGCTCCAAGATTATATTTCTATCCTATCCTCTCAGCCACGTCAGTAGAAAGAGTGTGTTTATTCCCAATAGCTTTTTTTTTTTCCCAAGTCCAGAATGAGTCTTATTGGCTCAGATCAGTCTGCCTTGGTTCATAAGTCCATCTCTATAACAATCATCCTGGCGAGAGGAATATGATTCTCTAATTGATCAGACATGGATCACCTCTAATATTCCACTCAAATTGTCCTCCTTGGAGCTAAGATCAAAACTATCCCTCTCTCCCAACAACTGAGTATTCTGAGAGGGGCTAACTGGTGTTTCTCCAAAGGAAAATCATGGTGTTGGTATCAGAGAAGAAATGATTTTTTAAAAAACATCTGGTGTTTAATTCACCATAGAATTTAAAGGGAAAGAGCTACTTTGAGAAACTTCATAAAGCTATAAAAAGTAGATAGTAGAATTCCTCTCACATTTAAATACTTACACAAATTTCTGACTATTACAACTGCCTCAGAGATGTTTCTGGGAAAAGGAATGGCAATTCACTCCAGTATTTTTGCCTGGAGAATCCCTGTGGACAGAGGAGCCTGGCAAGCTACAGTCTATGGGGTTGCAAGAGTCAGACACAACTGAATGATTTACAAACATGCGTGTGCACACACACACACACACACACACACAGAAATGTTTAAAACATTATTGAGGACAGAAATCCCATTGGAAGCTTTTGATCATATGAGGTTGGCTTTCTATCTCTCAAAAGACATAGAATCATTTACTCCAATGCTGGAAATGACTCATTTTCTCTATTGTTGTTGCTATTGTTTGTTTGTTGTAAAGAATTAGGACATTCTGCTAAGTGCTTTACAAATATTAACCCATTTAATTATTAAAACAGTCTTAACAGGTAATAGTATTGATAGCTATTTTTGCATGAGGACACTTGGTCTCAGAAGGTTAAATGACTTGTGGTTTCACATGCATTGATGGCAAGACTAGGATTAAGACACAAATTTCTTAAACATTTTTCCTAGGTTATGTTGATTACACCACCATAAGTTAGTAATGATGCTGTTGCTAAGTCGCTTCAGTCATGTCTGACTCTGTGCAACCCCATAGATGGCAGCCCACCAGGCTCCCCCATCCCTGGGATTCTCCAGGTAGGAACACTGGAGTGGGTTGCCAGTTCCTTCTCCAATGCAGAAAAGTGAAAAGAGAAAATGAGGTCGCTCAGTCATGTCTGACTCTTAGCGACCCCATGGACTGCAGCCTACCAGGCTCCCCCATCCCTGGGATTCTCCAGGCGAGAGTACTGGAGTGGGTTGCCACTGCCTTCTCCTAAGTTAGCAATACCATTTGAAAAACAGAGAAAGTAAATTCTATTTTATTCTCAAGAAGAAAGCTGTTTTTGTAATCACTGTATGTTAATACAGTGCTTCGGATCCTTGTCTTTCCATAGTTCGTAGGCAAGCACTTTAAGAGAACCAAGAGTCATTCAGAGCTCCATGGATTTAGGTTGTATACAGCCTGGAGGTCATTTCTACAGCGAGGCATGTGATTGTATGTTCACAGCAGCTGGACAGTATGTGTTCAAAATACATTGCTACCACTTTCTCAGTGGGGGAATTCAAAGAGGGATTTTTAATCTCTTGGCTTTCAATTTTCCCAAATATTAAATGCATATGTTATCTGTACCTCCTTCTAATAACCATTTTGAGGATTAAATGAGTTATACATGAACATTATTCAAAACAGTCCCTTGTACACAAAATGCACTCAACACATTTAGTTTTATTATTATTGTTTTTGTTCTTGTTATTGTTGTTGAATGCAACCTCCATAACATAATTGCCAAGAACCAAACAAATCAGGAAGCAGAGCCTATGTGTCCTGGTTAATAAAAAAATGAATCTAAAGCAATTAGTTTTCTTTGATTTTGAAAGCACTAGTGGAGCTTGAAATATACAAAGCCAAATATATACATGAGGAATTGATGACTACAATTTATTCCCCAGTCATCAGGAATGGATTCTCAGCAGGAAAGAAAGATGATCAACTAAATGAACAAAAGAATCAGTCATTCAAATGGTATCAACTCTGTGAATTTGTGTTCTTAGTTCCTAAAATTGTGGACTCCACATTTGTTCATTTGAGATCACCATATCTATATCAAGCTGATTTGTTGTTGTTTAGTCGCTAAGTGCTTTCTGATTCTTTGCCACCCCATGAACTGTAACCCACCAGGTTCCTCTGTCCATGGAATTTTCCAGGCAAAAATACTGGAGTGGGTTGCCATTTCCTGCTCCAGGGAGTCTTTCCAACCCAGGGTTTGAAGCTGGGTCTCCTGCATTGCAGGTGGATTCTACCTCTGAGCTACTTGGGAAGCCCCACTCAGTCACTCACCGAAGCTTAAATAAAATACTGTCATAGCTTGTGATACATAGTGGGTACGACAACACAGTGTGGAGTTGGATCTTGGATGTGGAATTCACGGATTCTGTCTGACTTTAAGGACCCTAAACTATATCCTTTCCACGAGCACTCTTTCAAACTTGATACAAATGCATTCTCCAGGTCAGTAAATTAAAATTAAAACAGATTCTAATTTATTTAAAATACTAAAAGAAAAAATTAAGTGACTCTAAAAGGTATCATGATTTCTTTTCTCTACTACCTCCTCTAAAGTTTTCTGTTTCAGCTAGCACCTTTATCTGGTTTGGGGGCTTACTGAGTGGAACAAGCCAAGTCCTTGTCCCTGAACTTTGCTGTAAGCTCCACATGGTGTCTTCCACAAACACTAATACTCTTCATTCAATACAGTCATCTAAGACATGCAATCCTAGAAGCAGCGCCACTTGCAGGGAGCCTGAACCCTCCACGGAGCCCTTTTCTCCTCTGGGCTTCATCAAATATGTCTGCCTTTTGGGTCATTCAGGATTATGAATTAGAGCAGTATTTCCAAGTGAGTTATTAGCTTTCTCCAGAACCTGAAAACTTCTATGAGACATTATGCTTCCTTCATCACCCAGTGAGGTAGAAAATACAAGATCAGCCCTGGGATTTCTTTGGAAGGAATGATGCTGAAGCTGAAACTCCAGTACTTTGGTCACTTCATGCGAAGAGTTGACTCATTGGAAAAGACTCTGATGTTGGGTGGGACTGTGGGCAGGAGGAGAAGCGAACGACAGAGGATGAGATGGCTGGATGGCATCACGGACTCAATGGCCATGAGTCTGAGTGAACTCCAGGAGTTGGTGATGGACAGGGAGGCCTGGCATGCTGCGATTCACGGGGTCACAAAGAGTCAGACACAACTGAGCAACTGAACTGAACTGAACTGAACTGTCCTTTAGTTTGGAAGTTATGACACAGCACGTTCCAGACTGCTAGATCCTAAAATTTTCACTGATGTATCTTCATCACAGTATCTCCTGTTTTCTGGAGGGTGTGTGTCTTATTGAGGCCTCTAACCTACTTGCCATATCTTCTCATTTGTGCCAATTATTTAGCATGATGTCATAGGTGGCTCAGTGGTAAAGAATCCTCCTACCAATGCGGAAGAGATAAGAGATGTGGGTTCAATCCTTGGGTTAGGAAGATCCCCTGAAGTAGGAAATGGCAACCCACTCCAGTATACTTGCCTGGAAAATCCCATGGACAGAAGAGACTGGAGGGCTACAGTCCATGGGATCGCAGAGTCAGACATGACTGAGCATGCTTGCACAAACAGACACACACACAATATAGAGTGGACACGTGGGATGCTCTGAGAAATGTCAAGAGAGTCCAGCTTTGGTTAGTTTATATTTTGTCAGAACATAGGATTTTCACATAATTCTGGGGTATGACTGCAAATGAATACTGGGTTTTTTTTAATTTGGATGCAAATTCTTTTGATTCACCCTTTTGATAGGCATGGGAAAGAAATAAAAATTATTCACCAGATCAGTAGCCAAATACCAAATGCTGTGCTGTGCTTAGTCGCTTAGTTGTGTCCGACTCTTTGCAACCCAATGGACTGTACCAGGCTCCTCTGTCCATAGGGATTCTCCAGGCAAGAATGCTAGAACAGGTTGCCATACCCACCTCCAGGGGCTCTCCCCAATCCAGAGATGGAACCCAGGTCTCCTGCATTGCAGGCAGACTCTTTACCATCTGAACTACCTGGGAAGCCCCGGAACTTCCCAAGCCATGAATCAAACCAGAGTTTCCTGTGTTGCAGGTGGCTTCTTTACCAGCTGAGTTACCTGGGAACCCCAAATATCAATAACTTGGGGCTATTTTTATCTGTTCTAGCAAATATACCACATTTGGACTACGTCTGCAATTGGGATATTATTCAATCGAGTTGGCAGTAACCTACCATTCTCTTTTAGAATTCATCAGACTTTTATAAGGTAGAGACTGGTAAATTCAATGGAGATAGAATAGGATACACCACCCTATATTCTTTAGGTCTTTAGGTGGCATTAATTTGTATCCGTTTCCTGATTTTTTTTTTTTTTTTTTTGGAACTGTCTTAGCAAGAGAGAGAGGTCAAATCTCAGAGGTTTTATTTGGTCTTCCTAACTGCAGTAGCTCTTGTTCCACAAAAAAAGGAGTCTATGTAGGCTGCAGTCCATGGGGTCACAAAGAGCTGGACACGACTGAACGACTTTTCTTTTACTTTTCACTTTCATGCATTGGAGAAGGCAATGGCACCCCACTCCAGTGTTCTTGTCTGGAGAATCCCAGGGGTGGGGGACCCTCATGGGCTCCCATCTATGCAGTAGCACAGAGTCAGATACGACTGAAGTGACTTAGCAGCAACAGCATATTAAAATAAATATACATTAAAATTATTTATACAGGGACTGGGAAATAGCCACTGGGTAGGTCCTTGGACCCAATGGACATTGAGAGCCAGACCCAGGCCTGAACATCATTCATCATTTGGCCATATACTTTGTTTAGATTCCTACTTTGCTTCCTGCATAGCTCAGTCAGGAAAGCATCTGCCTGCAATGTGGGAGACCTGGGTTCAATTCCTGATTGGGAATTTCCTCTGGAGAAGAAAATGGCAACCCACTCCAGTATTCTTGCCTGGAGAATCCCATGGACAGAGGAGCCTGGCAGGCTATAATTCATGGGATCACAAGAGTTGGACATGACTCAGTGCTATCTTTCCTTTTCTACTTTACTAGAGGAGTCAGGAAACTTGGACATTAATTTGAATCCTCTGTTCTTCAAATACTTGGATATTCCTCTCTCCCTGTTGGAAATGTCTGAAGGTCCCTTTCAGAAGGATTAGGGAAATACTAGTCTCTACTTGAGCTGATTTTCTAGGATGCTTTCTCCTGGAGATCTGGCCTGTGCTCCAGTTCATGAATTCCAGGTGTGAAAACTGGCTTCTATTAAAAAGCTGAGCAAGGAATCATGACTTTCAAAGGGTGGCTACTCTCAGTCTCCTGATCATCCAAACCTGATTTCTTTTGTAAGTAAAGATTGTGCAATGTAGTTTTAGCTATTTTTATATTTACAGTCCTCATGAATGTCTATAGGTTGGGCCTTCCTGGCTGCCACTCCAACCCTGCTGTTCATTATAATCACAACCCCTTGGCTTCTGAGAATTAAGCATTGCCACTCAGCCTCTTTTGTAACATGCCCCAGTATCAAGAAATGATATCATCTCAGAGGAAAACAATCACTAAGTTTCTCAGTGATGGTGACACCCTTTTTATCAGTGAGTTCTTCATTAATTTGCCAAGCAAAATGTTATCTGGGCTCTCTGACATAGTCAGCCACCCAGCAGAGTTTTGGGGTTTGCTCCCACTCTCACATGCTCACTTCCTGGAGCTTTCTGAGCTCCTCTTCCATGTGTACCATGAGTTATAGTATTTATCCTTCACTTAATGTACACCAAAACTGTCTCTGAGTTCCTTAGAGCCCTCCTAGCTGATAATAGCAGAGCCTCCCTTACCCTTATAAGGGTGTTAGATTCTGGCCCCCAGGAGTACTCTCACATAAAATACAATGTTAGTCAAGTCAGTCTGATTTCAGACTCAGTGTTCTTTGCTTCATCTCTCCTTTGTTAAAAAGGTTTGCATTATTTAATTTAAATGGGTATCCCTTGTAGCTCAGACAGAATAGAATCCATCTACAATGCAGGAAACCTGAGTTACATCCCTGGGTTGGGGAGATCCTCTGGAGAAGGAAATACCTACTTCAATATTCCTGCCTGGAGAATCCAATGGACGGAGGAGTTTGGCAGGCTGCAGTCCATGGGGCTGCAAAGAGTTGGATGACTGAGTGACTTTCACTTTCATTCTGACTTAAATAGATGATGAGCAGCTTGTCATCCCTCTCTCAGAATTAACTGTTTTTTGTTTGTTTGTTTACGGAAGATCCTAAAATACATGCTGGTGCATGCTAAGTCACTTCAGTTATGTCTAACTCTGCGTGACCCCTTGGACTGTAGCCTGTGGGCTCACTGATCCGTGGGATTCTTTAGGCAAGAATACTGGAGTGGGTTGTCAGAGAAAAGGTGCCTTTACTATGGAGAAGAAACTCATCAATGCCTTTCACACTTTGAATAGTGGGTGGAGAATCCTTCCCTTTCTCTGTTATTATTATCTCTATTCTTTCAGATCTACTGTAAAGATCTGAAGTCATAGCATCTTCTAATTGGCTTACCCTCATTGAGGTAACCCTTATCAGGAATAATTCTTAGTTTTAGCTGAGAGTCATGGCCTGCAAGGGGCTCTTGTCATACTCTAAAAAAAGTCACAGCATCTGATCCCATCAGATGCTGTGACTTCATACCATATAGATGGGGAAACAGTGGAAACAGTGACAGACTTTATTTTGGGGGGCTCCAAAATCACTGCAGATGGTGACTGCAGCCATGAAATTAAAAGATGCTTGCTCCTTGGAAGAAAAGCTATCATCAACCTAGACAGCATATTAAAAAGCAGAGACATTACTTTGCTAACCAGGGTCTGTCTAGTCAAAGTTATGGTTTTCCCAGTAGTCATGTATATATCTGAGAGCTGGACTGTAAAGAAAGCTGAGCACTGAAGAATTGATGTTTTTGAACTGTGGTGTTGGAGAAGACTCTTGAGAGTCCCTTGGACAGCAAGGAGATCAAACCAGTCAATCCTAAAGGAAATCAATCCTGAATATTCATTAGAAGGACTGATGCTGAAGCTGAAACTCCAATACTTTAACCACCTGATGCAAAGAACTGACTCATCTGAAAAGACCCCGATGCTGGGAAAGATTGAAGGCAGGCAGAGAAGGGGGTGACAGAGGATGGCATCACTGACTCGATGGACATGAGTTTGAGTAAGCTCCAGGAGTTGGTGATGCACAGGGAAACATGGTGTGCTGCAGTTCATGGGATCGCAGAGTTGGAGACGGCTGAGTGACTGAATTGAACTGAGAAGAAGCATAACTGGACCAGCTCTTCCATAATCTAGCTTTAATTCATCCCCACATCATCATTCTGTTGACAATTCATGCTTTGTCTGCATCTTAATTCTGAGCTAATCTTTCTCCTGGTCCACACTGGCAAGACTGCTCTACCCCATATTTAACAATTTTTTCTGTTCTAGTATCTATGTCAATATGATTTCATATGCTATTGGGCTTCCAGAATTTTTCAAAATTTCTATTTCACCGATAGCATTGTTTCCTCTGCTACGGGCTATTAGGAATGTGTACAAGTTTTACTGTATTTATCTCATCCTGGAAAATTGTAATGAATGATAATCTTGCCAATTTGATGGTTTGCAAAAAGTAAATTCTTTGGAAGCTAGAGAAGTGACATTTACATCATATTTGGTTACTAAATATATATTCACATGAGAATTACAAGTAATTTTATAATTGTACTTAAACAGCTATAGAATGTAAAAATTAAGAATGACAAAGTAAAGCTGAATATGAAGTGGTCTTTCCTTTGGAAGAGTTATTTTCAAAATCATCTGTGTTCTAGCAAAATCTATAACTGCTTGACGTGGACCTGTTTTTGAGACAGTGATTGGAGAGCATTCCCACCAACATGCAGAGTTTCCAATATCTGTCAGCACTGTCTGATTTTCCAGTATGTGCATCTTTCACCACCTAGATTCCTGCTCACGATAAGTGACGTGTGGACTTTTAGTGCTTCCTGCACCAGGGACTATCCTTCCAAGTCACACTGTGACATCCTTTCAGAGTTTGGCAGCATTACTCATCTCAATCATGCCACCAGTCTCTTTGATGGGAGGCTCACCCACTTCCTTTAAGAATAAGGATGCAATTTAAAGTTTAACTTCAAACATTTAGGGCACTTAAGATGCCAGATCCAATTTATTTACAGCTTCTGATCCATGTCCACTTTCTGCACAGAGTGTGAACTTCAGATCGGGGTAACCTCCGTCAGTTCATTCGCCATCCCTATGCACATGTGAAGCAAGCACCTTTCTCCAGAATCTGTTGCCATGATCATCTTTTGGCATCGGATCTAAGCAAGAGCTTTGACTTTGGAGAGCTATTTGGAAAGCATATGCAGGAGTGGTGTTAAAAATGAACCCCCTTTAGAAAACTAAGTGCTTGTCTGCCAGTATAAAATCCAAACATTTATTAACATTTTAAAACTTTTTACTTAATCTGGGTTGGGACCAATGAAATATGTAAACCAAAGTTGTTCACTGGGATGGAAGAATATCTCT
>SJYC01037794.1:0-12334 GCA_006408675.1 Madoqua kirkii
CCAAATTCAGACTGAAATTGAAGAAAGTGGAGAAAACCACTAGACCATTCAGATATGACGTAAATTAAATTGCTTATGACTAACTTGATTGTGGGGGAAAAAATAAAGTGACATCCCACAACTTGTGCTGAATTCCATTCATTAGAAATGAGTCAATAGGTCCAGCACACACTCAAGGAGAGACAATTACAGGAGTGTCTGAATTCCAGAGGTGGAGATTTAAATGTTGCTTAACAGGATAGAAATACGTAATCCACACGGGACAAAACATTACCATCTAATCAGTACAAGAAATGGTGCTGAGCCTCACTAGTTAAAACAGCAGTTATTCACCATTTTTGCTCCCCATTTGGCTAAAAACATTTTTAAGTGATAGCATTTAGCACAAGCAAGGTCATGCACGTATTTTCATTCGCTGGTGGTGAAAGTGTGAACTGTTAAACTTCTGAGGAAAGCAGTTCATCGAGGTCATTCAAATATTAAATGACCTAGCACTCCTGTTCATGGCAATCTATTTGACAGAGTATTTAAGTACCAGGACTTAAGAACGTAAGTGCAGGGAGGCCTGTTGTAACATTATTCATGGTGACAAAAAAATAACAGTAAAAAAAAAAAAACTGGAAACGTCCCTAAAAACCTTCAATAAAAGAAACACTGGTGAAATTATAATACATCTACACTATGAAATATTCTTATCCAGTTAATTTGTTTCTGTTTGAGCTTGGAAAAAGGTGTAGAATCACATATACTAAACTATTAATATATGTTATCACAATAGAATTATGGGGGAGGGAGAATATTAATTTTTAATACATGCTTATATATAATTTGAGTTTTTGTTAAAACATATTACTGTTGTTATTTGCTTTGTTGCCTAGTCACTAAGTCATGTCTGACTCTTTGGAACCCCCATGGACTATAGCCTGCCAGGCCCCTCTGTCCATGGGATTTCCCAGCCAAGAACACTGGAATGGGTAGCTGTTTCCTTCTCTAGGGGATTTTCCTGACCCAGAAATCTAACAGAGTCTCCTGCATTGACAGGCGGATTCTTTACCACTGAGCCACCAGGGAAGCCCTTTTGTTATTTAGCAAAGATGAAAAATCATTTTGTAAAAAGATAAATTTACATTTCCAGATGAATTAAAATCACTTTGGCATTTCTTTTAGAATTGAATTGAAGTGCATAAATTTTTTCTACCAATCACTTATGCCTTTTTAAAGCTTTACATAGTCCAAGTCTGACCTGTCTACTGTTTGTAGAAGGACCCACCATGAGTAAAGCATTTCATGGTGGTAAATCAGTTCTTCTGATAAATAAAAACAGGGAGAGAGATTTTTCAGGACTTGGGATGTGGGTCTTCTTTGCACCTGTCAAACCAAACCAAGGAACTGAGTTTTGAAGATTCTATCTTGAAAAACGGGTGGAGCACAAAGCTTTGTGCCATTCTCAGTGAATATCTTTTCTCACAAATGAACTGTTGATGGGAATCAAACAGGAGAGTGTTGGAGGTCATGTGCTCCAGCAAGGCAAAGACCTGGAGGAAAGGAATTCATGGACAAGATGTATGTTTTGTTAGTTGAGTAAAGGGCCCTTCCCACTGCCCAGCATGAAGTTATGCAAGGCTGATCCTCTTTTAAATGGTATGGTAGACACTATTGCCTCCCTACCCATTCCTCTCCTTCTTCCTTGGTAACTGAACACAGATTTGGCTCATGTATCTGGTGTTTGTGTATTTCAGAGGAAGATGGACCCCTTTCTAGCCCCAGGGGAGAGTTTTGGTTCATCTTAGCCTATTATGGTATTTATATTTTTTGCCCTTTGTCTTTCATTGGTTAAGCAATGAACAGGCAAATCAATTGCCCAATGGGACAGGAGGAAAAATCTTTGACAGTGTTTTTGAGAAAGTTTTCCTACTTTTAAGAAAAGACAGAGGAAGAGAGATATCCTCTTTTTTCCTTCCTGTCTTGGCAAGAGGTTATTTATCTTGTAATTCTCTTTATTGGCAGTTCATTCCTTTCTCTTTCCTTTCCTTTCAAACTTTCCAAGTTAATGACAAATACAAAATCACAGGCCTAGGAAGCTCAGAAAACATCAAGCAGAATTTTTAAAACAAATCAGAAAACCAACCTACACATAGGCATATCATACCCTAAATGCAGAAAACCAAAGACAAGGAAAAGTCTTAAAAAAAAAGTCAAAGGGAAAAATAAAAACATCTTACCTAAAGAGGAACAAGGGGAGGAATTCCAATGACCTCATCAATACCATGCATATAAGAAGAGGATGGGCTGATACATTTAAAGTTGGTTTTGCTTTTTGCTTTTAAAGAACACCAACTTGGAATTCTGTATCTAACAAAATTATCCTTCAAAGTGAAGAGATAAAGACATTGTCTGACAGGAAAAACCGAGGAAATTCTTTGCAATAAATATAAAAAGAAGTTTTTCAGAGAGAAAAAAAAATCAGAAACTTTGATCTGTGTATAAAATGTAAGAGCATTGGAGGAGGAAGAAATAAAGGTAAAATAAAACTTTTTATTTTCCTTATTCTTAATTGATTGAAAAGCTCACAGTTATTTAAAGGAATAATCGTAACAATGTAATGTTAATGATACCAATAAATGAAATAAATGCCAGCAACACATAAGGGATGGGCAGGAAGAATCAGGACTACTTTGTTTTAAGGTGGGCTTCCCTGGTGGCTCAGCTGGTAAAGAATCTGCCTGCAATGCAGGAGACCTGAGTTCGATCCCTGGGTTGGGAAGATCCCCTGGAGAACCTGCACTGCGTGTGAAACAGAATAGTGTCATTTGAAGGTAGACTTAGATTAGTTAGAAATGTATATTTAAAACTCTAGACCAGTTACCAAAAAGAAATATGTTTAAGGTATAATTTACTAAGAGATGAGCTGCTACTGCTAAGTTGCTTCAGTTGTGTCCGACTCTGTGCGACCCTATAGACGGAAGCCCACCAGGCTCCCCCTTCCCTGGGATTCTCCAGGCAAGAACACTGGAGTGGGTTGTCATTTCCTTCTCCAATGCATGAAAGTGAAAAGTGAAAGGGAAGTCGTTCAGTCGTGTCCGACTCTTAGCGACCCCATGGATTGCAGCCTACCAGGCTCCTCCATCCATGGGATTTTCCAGGCAAGAATACTGGAGTGGGGTGCCATTGCCTTCTCTGAAGAGAGGAGATAAAATGCTTAATTAAAACTTAAAAATGAAAGAAGGCAGAAAAAGAAGTTTCTGGCAATGAATAGAAAACAGTTAAAAACATGATGTTTGGTTGATGTCAACCCAATTACATCAATGATCACTTTAATATAAATATTGAAACATGCAAAGTAAAAGACAGACATTGCCACAGTATGTTAAAAATGAGACTCAACTATATGTTGTCTACTGAAACACACTTTAAACACTCTGATAGTTTAAAAATAGAAGGATAGGGAAAGATATAGGCACTGTGCTAACACTAATCAAAAGAAAGCTGGAATAACAATTAATTTCAGACAAAGCTGACTTCAGAATAATAGAAATTATTAGAAGGGTACAACTTAATAATAAAAGATAAATTGTCTAAGAAGCTATAACAAATGAATAAAGCTATATAAATGACAACTTATCTACAGATACTCTTCCCAAGGAAATTTAAAACAATTATTTGTACAGTCCTTGAAAAATATACCCTAATAACCAAATGCACCAAAAGATCTTAAATGACATTGACTAAGCACACTGTTAATATCGATATTCTGAAACTATCACACACATGCACACAACTGTAAAGAGCACTGTCTAGTCATGCAAGGACTTGGGACCAAGTGCAAGAGACAGACATAAAAGCTATTAATCATGAACATGATAAGTAACATAGGATGTGAAAAAAGATGCTGGGGTGACAGCCAGGAGGAAACACAGCTTTGCATAATAAGGTCAGGAAAAACTTCCTAGAAGAAGTAACAACTGAACCATGATTTTTCCTTAGGGATTGAAAAATGTATTATTTAATTCTGTCATTCCTGCTGCATGTATTAACTGGAATTCTCAATTTAAAGTGTTTCCAACAGCTATTTTATTGCCTTGAGATAGATTTCATATAGGAATATCAGGACAGATGTTTGACTTACCCCCTTTCTTACCAGTGTTTAAAATAATAATTCTATTCCCTAGGTTGCTCCAAAGGTTAATCTCTTAGGGTATTTTATTGTAGAAGTGTTATGACCTCATAGCATTAACACATTTGATATGCTTCAACCAATTGTGGTGGTTTAGTCGCTAAATCGTGTCTGACTTTTGTGACCCTATGGACTGTTGCCCGCTAGGCTTCTTTGTCCATAGGATTTTCCAGGAAGGAATACTGGAGCAGATTGCCATTTCTCTCTCCAGGGGACCTTCCCAACCCAGGTATCAAACCCAGGTCTCCTGCACTGCAGGCAGATTCTTTACCAATTGAGCTACCAGGGAAGACTGCATCAACCCATTAAGTTATTATTTTCAAAGCTAAAATTGTCCCATTTTTAAGTTGGCCTCTGCACTTTTTGACATCAGTTCAGTTCAGTTCAGTCGCTCACTCATGTCCGACTCTTTGCGACTCCATGAATCACAGCACACCAGGCCTCCCTGTCCATCACCAACTCCCAGAGTTCACTCAAACTCACGTCCATCGAGTCAGTGATGCCATCCAGCCATCTCATCCTCTGTCATTCCTTTCTCCTCCTGCCCCCAATCCCTCCCAGCATCAGAGTCTTTTCCAGTGAGTCAACTCTTCGCATGGGATGGCCAAAGTACTGGAGTTTCAGTGTTAGCATCATTCCTTCCAAAGAACACCCAGGACTGATCTTTAGGATGGACTGGTTGGATCTCCTTGCAGTCCAAGGGACTCTCAAGAGTCCTCCAACACTGCAGTTCAAAAGCATCAATTCTTCTACACTCAGCTTTCTTCACAGTCCAACTCTCACATTCATACATGACCCTTGTGTTTTTCCCCTATCTTTTTTTTAAAGTCTTTATTGAATTTGTTACAATATTACTCCTGCTTTATATTTTGGTTTTTTGACCCTAAGACATGTGGGATCTTAGGGACCAGAATCAAACCCACTTCCTGCATTGGAAGGTGAAGTTTTAACCACTGAACTGCCAGGGAAGTCGAAAACCTTGTGGTTTTCATAGCTTCCTTTCTCTTTGGCACGACCAAATGATCCAGAATCATCTTATACATTTCTTGCCCCACACATGGAATCAATCATTTCTCTAAGGAATTTGGTTCCTTCAACGGGAAGTGGTATTTAGAGCATTTCATAAGCTTTTTAAATGGCAGTCTCCTATGTCTAGTTTCCCTCTCTTTGAAAGCATTCTCCACCCTCTATGCCACTGTCTGATGATCTTTCTCTAATACAAATTATGTCCCATGCATGATGATAATTTTCCATGCTGCATCATCTTCCACAGCTTCAAGTCTCAGCCCCTGAGACTGGCACCGACCCTTTTTTGGCCTATCTTTGAGGTTTAATTTCTATCTACCTTTTTAGTCTACTTTCCTGGGTACACTCTGTCTTCCAACCATGTCAAAGTATTTTGCAGCTTTCCAACTGAGATGTACATTTTGTCTTTACAATTACATGCTTGTAACTGTTTCCTATTCAGTGCCAGAAAATTCTGTTTCTACCTTCTTTGGTTTTCATTGATTGTCTTCTGACTATTGATGACAACTATAGGCAGAAATCAATTTAGCCCTCATGTGGTTCCAGAGAGTGAGCTAGGGGGTCCCTTCCTCCCACAGCAGCTACAGGCACCCTCCTTGTAAATTACTAATCCTGCTGTTTTATTGTTCTTCTTGACTCACCTTCACTGAAACAGACAATGTAAGATAAACACACTCTCACTGGATTACTTATCCCGCCTTGCAGAGGTGCATAGAAGGTACCCCAGCAGTGTTTGCTGAAGTGATTACTTACCTATGTCAATAACAAATGAATTATTAACAAACATTAAGTTTGGGCTCATATCTTTACTACAAGATCCACAAAAACAGGGATATTGTTTATCATTTGTTTGTCATCAGACCTCCTAACTATGTAAACTCCAGGAGGTGCAAGGGAAGGGAAGAAACTTCTATCCTGTTCATCTCTGAACCTCTACCTAGAACAAGACTGATACTTCATGTACTGGCTGAAATAAAGAAAGAAAAGATGGAAGGCAGAGTCAAGGGAGGGAGGAAAGAAGGCACGGGAAGGGAAGGAAGAGTGAATCTTTAGCAGAGGTTTATCTACTGAAGGTGATCCAGGCCTATAGCCACACATAATGCAACCCTAAGATATAAATGTGCAATTGGAGATGCTGATAGAGGAGATATCATCTTGCAGATTTAATTTTTAGAGTCAGTTGCACACAGGGGCTTCCCTGGTGATCCAGTGGCTAAGATTTTGCACTCTCAATGCAGGGGGCCCATGTTTGATCCGTGGTCAGGGAACTAGATCCCAGTTGCTGCAACTGAGAGTTCACATGCCACAACTAAAGGTCATACATGCTGCCATGAAGATCAAAGATCCCGTGTGCTGCCACCAAATAAATAAATACATTTTAAAAATAGTTGCACAGGGCTCTGATTTATACTTAGAGTGTTTCAGTGCTGTGCAAAGTGTGAAACTCGTGTCCAGTGACTTCATTGCACAAGGCAACTCCATTATCCTGTGCTCTCGTGAGTCTATGTCACCTGCAACCAGTCAGACCAGTGGATGGACCAGTCATAGGGATCAATAAATGCTGTCCAGAGAGAGGAATGACAGCAGTGAGCAAGAGGGACAGAGTTCCAGCCCTCCTGAGGCTTGTGTTCTAGAGTAGAGAGGCATACAATGAAGAAGGAAACAAAACTATTTTAGATGGGGGTAAGTTCTGTAGAGGAAGTAAAACATCAGACAAGTAATTACAATAAGGTGAGTGTTAGGACTGGGAAGAACAAGGCCCTAGGCAGACTATAGCAGTGGAGGCAGAACATTCCAGAGCATTCCAGATGATCTCAGAGGGATCCACCCTGCCCTTCCTCTTCTATGCTGCTCCTTCCTCCATTCCAGGGGCTTCAGGAGGCCCCCAGGTTTACATATCAGTGCCAGCTCCACACTTTTGTGGGGCTGCCTGACAGTCATTGCAACTAGGCTGCTGGGAAATTTTACGAGCTCTTCAAGTCACCTCTCTGTTGCTGCCAATCCTCCCTCCTCCTGCCAGCCCCTCCCACAACTGGACAGTCTCTGTGCATTGTGTCAATAGCCCAAGTCAGAGACCTGGACATCACTTCACCCTGCCCCTCACTGGGCACATCATCCAGTCAACACCGAGGCTGATAAATTCAACCTCAGTGTCTCCTGAATTCAGTCATGCCTTCCTGCCCCTACTGCCATGTCTGTATTTCAGGCCCTCAGGATTCCCCGCACCCCACCCTCAGTGACCACCACCTCTAACAGCCTTCTTTCACCCTGTGGCCACACTGGTATCTGCAAAATATGAATGTAGAGCTGACTCATTGGGAAATACCCTGATGCTGGGAAAGATTGAGGGCATAAGGAGAAGGGGACGACAGAGGATGAGATGGTTGGATGGCATCATCGACTCAATGAACATGAGTTTGAGCAAACTGAAGTGAAGGATAGAGAAGTGATAGTGAAGGACAGAGAAGCCTGACATGCTGCAGTCCATGGGATCACAAAGAGTTAGATGTGACTTAGTGACTAAACAGCAACAAGTCCTATATGCTCAGATCCCTTCCAGGATAGGATTAGCATGACCCTCCTGATCTGATTCCCCACCTATCTCCCAAAGAAATCACCTGTTATGCCTTCCTTCCATTCTATGTGCAGCCACGCCAGGCTCCAACCCCCAAATATACCACATACTCTCCTCTATATATATACTCTCCTTTGTATATAACACCCTCAGTCCCTCTGCCTGCTGAATCCACTTCCTGACTTAGTCATCACTTCCTAGAGGAGGTGGCCTTGACACCCGCCTCTCGGGCTCAGCTTCACTCCCCACTCTTGGATCCCACAGTACCCACACTTTCTCCACTGCCCCATCCGCCCCCCATGTGTTGGCTTTGGAGGATAGGAGCTGTGTGACTCATTGTGTTCACAATTCCTGTCAAGGCACTGTGCTATACACTGCAGCCAAGTTGTCCTCCTCTCTAAAAGTGGGGGCAACAATAATACTTACATGTTAGCTGTATTGTAAGGGGTAATGAGTAGAAAATACTTATTACACTTAATACATAAGAGTAAAGGATAGCTATTATTAGTAGATGATATTGCTCACACTGAATTTAAACAAGCACTGAAGTTTGAAATGCATTCAGGAAAATGCATAAAGTCATATGTGTATAGAGCTCAATGAATTTTCACAAGTGAATGCACCCTTGTCATCAGCCCCTAGATAGCACTATTTTATTTTTTATTGAAGTATAGTTGATTTACAATGATAGGATAGTTTCAGGTGTACAGCAAAGTGATTCAGTATTTGATGTTGTTCAGTTGCTCAGTGTGTCCAACTCTTTGAGACTGCCATGGACTGCAGCACACCAGGCTTCCCTATCACCATCTCCTGGAGTTGGCTCAAACTCATGTCCATTGAGCTGGTGATGCTATCCAACCATTTCATCCTCTGTCACCCCCTTCTCCTCCTGCCTTCAATTTTTCCCAGCATCAGGGTCTTTTCCAATGAGTCAGCTCTTCACATCAGGTGGCCAGAGTATTGCAGCTTCAACTTCAACATCAGTCCTTCCAACAAACATTCAGGACTTATTTCCTTTAGGATTGACTTGTTTGATCTTTATTGTTCAAAGGGCTCTCAAGATTCTACTTTATATATGCTAGTGTGTATCTGTTTATCCCAAGCTCCTAATATCTCTCGCCCCCTTCCCCTTTTAGTAACCATAAGTTGGTTTTTTGTGAGTCCGTTTCTGTTTCTGATTGGTAAGTTCATTTGTATCTCTTTTTTAGACTCCACATATAAGTGATATCATATAATATTTGTCTTTGTCTGACTTACTTCATTTAGTATGATGATTTCTAGGTCGATCCATGTTTCTGCAAACAGGCATTATTTCATTATTTTTTATGGCTAGTACTTCATTGTGTATATATGCCACATTTTTTTTAATCCATTCATCTGTTGATGGACATATAGGTTGCTTCTACCTATTGGTTATTGTAAATAGTGTTGCTATGAACATGTATCTTTTCAAATTAGAGTTTTCATCTTTTCAGGATATATGCCCAGGAGTAGGATTACTGGACCATATGTTAACTGTATTTTTAGTTTTTTAACGAACCTCCATAGTGACTACACCAATTTATATTACCACCAACAGCAGATAACACGTTTTTTAAGGTTCAAAGTTTACCTTCTCAGAGAGGCCCTCCCTTATGTCTCGCCCCCTACATAGAACTCATCATCAGACATCCTTAAGATTTTAACTATATATTTTATACATTATCTATCTCACCTGACTCCAACATAAACTGCAGAAGAATAAGATTTTTTTTTTTTTTTTGTCTCTTCTGTTCACTGCTGTATCCTCAGCTCCTGGAACAGCACTTGACACAGTAGGTACGCATTCAGAGTGAATCCATAAATGCTCATATTCATTTATTTAAGCTCCCTGGTTCTGCTGGCACTGTCATGTCTGAGAAACAGTGCCCTCCCAGGTTAGACAGCACAGGGCAGGGACTGGCTGCTCCTAAACTGCACAGAGGAACCAGAGATCAAATTGCCAACATCTGCTGGATCATCGAAAAAGCAAGAGAGTTCCAGAAAAACATCTATTTCTGCTTTACTGACTATGCCAAAGCCTTTGACTGTGTGGATCACAATCAACTGTGGAAAATTCTGAAAGAGATGGGAATACCAGACCACCTGACCTGTCTCTTGAGAAACCTATATGCAGGTCAGGAAGTAACAGTTAGAACTGGACATGGAACAACAAACTGGTCCCAAATAGGAAAATGAGTACCTCAAGGCTGTATATTGTCACCCTGCTTATTTAACTTCTATGCAGAGTACATCATGAGAAACACTGGGCTGGAAGAAGCACAAGCTAGAATCAAGATTGCTGGGAGAAATATCAATAACCTCAGACATGCAGATGACACCACCCTAATGGCAGAAAGTGAAGAGGAGCTAAAGAGCATCTTGATGAAAGTGAAAGAGGAGAGTGAAAAAGTTGGCTTAAAACTCAACATTTCGAAAACTAAGATCATGGCATCTGGTCCCATCACTTTATGGGAAATAGATGGGGAAACAGTGGAAATGATGGCTGTCTTTATTTTGGGGGGCTCCAAAATCACTGCAGAGGGTGACTGCAGCCATGAAATAAAAATATGCTTACTCCTTGGAAGAAAAGTTATGACCAACCTAGACAGCATATTAGAAAGCAGAGACATTACTTTGCCAACAAAGGTCTGTCTAGTCAAGGCTACAGTTTTTCCAGTGGTCATTTATGGATGTGAGAGTTGGACTGTGAAGAAAGCTGAGTGCCGAAGATTTAATGTTTTTGAACTGTGGTGTTGGAGAAGACTCTTGAGAGTCCCTTGGACTACAAGGAGATCCAACCAGTTCATCCTAAAGGTGATCAGTCCTGGGATTTCTTTGGAAGGACTGATGCTAAAGCTGAAACTCCAGCACTTTGGCCACCCCATGCAAAGAGTTGACTCACTGGAAAAGACTGTGATGCTGGGAGGGATTGGAGGTAGGATGACAGAAGATGAGATGGCTGGATGGCATCACCGACTCCATGGAAGTGAGTTTGAGTGAACTTTGGGAGTTGGTGATGGACAGGGAGGCCTGGTGTGCTGCAATTCATGAGGTCGCAAAGAGTCGGACACGACTGAGCGACTGAACTGAACTGAACTGAAACTGCGCAGGGCACACATCCCATTCTGCATGGTCCACCAATGAGTTCTTTATCCTCACTCCTCCCTGGTGAGCCTGGTCCACCCCGTCCCAGTTTTGCCTGCCTAATAATTAAAATAAGAGTAATATCTACAACCATCATAGTAATCTGGCCCGCTGTCTGGAGACTACCAGCCTGGCATCCCTCAAAGGTTTTCCCGAGGCATGAGGCACGCCAGGTGGTGGTGCCTCTGCCACCTCCGCAATGCACCTGGTCAATCTCCCAGCCAAGTGTTTTGCCTTCTGACGGGTCGCTTAGCTGGCTGATGGAGAGTTTTATCATTCACCCCATTTCTTCGGGGAAGAGGCTGAGGCTGAGAAAGGACCTGGCACTGGGATCTTCTGACTCCGAATCCCGGGGTGTTTGCCACCATGCACCCACGTGCAGTGATTCACCACAATTGCCTTTGGTTGGTTTCATACCCCTTTTCCTTTCACCAGCCACCGCGGCTGGAAAGAATGTGCCGGTGTAGCTCTGGACTCAGAACAAATGGCTGAGAACAGAGTTGCTGCAGAAACAAACGGGTAAGGAACCAGACACTGGCCGGAGCAAGAGGGGCCCCTCACACAGGGTGATCAGGCACACTCCAAGGACGTGAGGCTTGGCTGAGACCAGGGTGGTGGGAAGGAGCTGGTCCCACGGAGTACGTGTTGGGGACGGGTAGATGGTAAGGAGAGATCCATGCGGAGAGAACAGCAAGTACTCAGCTCCTTTTATATCCACTACCTTGTCTGATCTTACCACACACTTTGAAAGGGGACATTTCGGCCCCATTTTACAGACGAGGAAACCGAGGCCCATTAAGATGAAGACTATTACTGAGGTGGGATTCGATCCCGGCTCTCTGAAATACACTAAGCTGAAGCTCTGTCCAGCCTGCATTCCCCGCCCCCTGCTCCCGCACCGTGACCTTAACTGGGCACGTGCTGGCCCCTCGCGCTCCCCACCTCCCCGCACTGTCCCACTTAGCCCCGCTCGGGGAGGGCAGACAAGGGTGGGGGGCTCTCTCAGGGACCACGGGAGCCGCAAGGGGCTTGGGGTCCCGGGTTAGAAACCCCTTGAGCTGGCGTGAGGGACCTCGCCCGCGCGCCCCGCCCCGCCCCTTGCGCGGCCGGCCGGCGCTGCCTCTGTCCATGGTCAGAGAGCCCGGGTAATCCGCCTTTCTCTCCGCCCGCCGAGTCCCATTCATATTCTAATCACAGCGCGGCCGGCCCGCGAACGCCCGGCCACTCTATCGGGGCCCGCGCAGACGCAGCCTGCCCCCCGCCCCACTTCCACTTCCAGCCCCCCACTCCCAGCTTCTCGCCACCCCCCACCTCTTTTCTGCACTTTACACCCGGCAGAGGAGGGGGGTGCCTGGGAAAACCGCGTCCCCCCCTTCAGACGCAGAGGCTTCTCA
>SJYC01037795.1:0-75315 GCA_006408675.1 Madoqua kirkii
CTTCGCGGCTGGCTGGGGGCGGGCGGGGGCGGAGGAGGGAGGGAGGAAGAGCCAGAGACACAGACAGACTGACAGACAGGGTTACGGGAAGAGGCGGGGGCTGCGGGGGGTGTCCGAGAGACCAAGGGGGATAGAGACAGAGAAGGGTAGAGCCCCAGGGGGAGACAAAGAGATGAGGGAGCAGGGGCTAGACAGAGACGCAGGCAGCCCAGCCCGGAGAAGACGCGGGAAGAGAGGGCCAGAGGGACCAGGGAAGGAGACAGATAGTCCCAGAAGACGGAAAGTTCTGGAGGGGGATGAGTCAGGCCCCCCCACCCCCGGCCAAGCGGCCTTGTAGCCGCCCAGGTTAGGGGTGGGGCGGGGATCCTAAGGCCATAGTGACCCCTCAGCTCTCCACCCTCCCCACGCGTGTCCGTGGATCCGCGTGGCTGGGACAGGGCTTGCTTCATCCCCAAGGCTCCCACTCATAATCTAACCTGGGACCAAACCTGGGGCGGGGGCCACAAGAGGAGAGGGAAAGAAGTGGGGCCCACTCGTGGCCGCGTAGGCGACTCCCCAGGCTCCTCGGGTCCCCTGCCGCCGCCCCCTCACCCCCTTCCCATGCCTGCGCCGTGCCGGCCGGATCGGGGGAGGGGTAGGCAAAGAGGGAGGGGGCCACATCTAAGCCAATTTTGATTTCGCCTGTAATGAGTGCCGGGCGAAGGCTGGAGAAGGCCTCTGGAACTTTAAATAAGAAAAACGTTGCTAATGCTATAATAGAAGGGGGAAGTCGGAGGGCTGGGATTGCGTCGCTCTGAGCCCCCCTTTTCGGAGGCGGCTTTTCTTATTCAAAACAGGCCCACAATGGGCTTCACAGTGCGCCTCGCCACGGCCCCATCTGACGAGCGGCCATTCATCAGGCCGGCTGGCCTATCAATGACATTGCTCCCATTGGGGCTCCTATAAAATGATGCTTTTTCCCATGAAACATCCGCAAACATTTTGACGGGTTTGGCTTTGCCCGGCTGGATTACTGAGTGTCCCCTCTCTGGCTTGCTCTTTCTCGCTCCCCCTTCTCCGAGCTCTTTCCCTTCTCTCTCTCTCCTCCTTTCTTCTCTTTCTGCCTTTTCCTTTCCTTCTTTCTATCCTTTCGTCCTTGCACTCTCTGCGTCTTTCCTTCCCTCCTTCCTCCCTTCCTCCCTGGGCAGCTCTAGCACAGGGGATCCCCAAACATCAGGATTTTTGGGGGCGCCTGTGCTGTCCATGGGAAGAGCATGCATTGTGGGTTACTGGAGGAACCCGACATGGATTCCACAGGTTAGTCCTACTGGTGGGGGTTGGGGGTAGACATTGGGAGGGAAAGAAGAGGTAGCAGGGGAACTTCAGAAAGAGCCGCAAAAAGTTCAGAAGGGTCAACTTGACAGTGGAACCCCAGGAAATAATGGAGCGTGCAGAAGTTCTCAGTCTCTTGCGATGCGCGATGTGTGTAAGCGGATGCGTGGAAGTGTGTGTGTGTGTGTGTGTAAACGTGTGATTGTGTGTGTGTAAATGTGTGTGCGTGCGCTGTGGAGTGCGCTTTCGCTTGCCCTGGACATAAAGTTACGTAAAGATTCGCTGGCTCGCGGCGAGCTCGAGGTGCCACTTGCAGAAACTTTGAGAGCCGACCGCCCCCTCCCGGGTCCAGCTCCTCCCCCGGTTTGGGGGTCCCGGAATAGCGGTGCTTTCCGGGGCTAGTGGCTGGGCCAGGAAGCCGAGCGGAACGCCCCAGAGGCGGGGGAGGGCGACGGTTCTGCACAGCGCCTGGGAGGTGGGGACAGAGGCTCCAACTGGTGGAGATGCGCAGCTGGAGGGAGTGGCAGAGGCGAGCCCGGTGGTCCTGGGGAATCCGCGCCCGGTCGGGAGGAGGGAGCCCCGGGCAGTCCGAAGCGCGGTGCAGCCTCCTTGGCCGGAAGGAGTACCTGACGATGCGTTCTGCTTGGGGACAGTAACTCTACGGAAGAGAACGGGATGCTGCGCGGCTGGCAAGGCCTGGCGTCTGGGTCTGCAAACTGCTCGGCACTTTGGGGTCTGTTGGCTGGAGGCGCCAGGTTTGGGGGTCGCGGCCGTCTGTAACCAAGGAGAAAGTAGCCAAGGCATCTTTTACAACGAAAAAGCCCAGCGTCTCGGTTGTTTTTCCAGTAGAGCCTCGCAGCTCTAGTACGTTTGAGGAGGCGCCAAACTTCTAGATCAGAGTTGTGCTCCCTACGCCCCTTCCAGGTGGAAGAAATTCTCCGGAAATTCACCTCCTCCTTCAGCTGCAAAGAGTCGGGCATAACTTAGCGACTGAACAAGGACAACCCTCAATTGCTGTCTTCCAGCCAGTGCACTCCTAACCCGGCTAGGTTGCAGCCTCGGAGTTTCTTGGAGAGGCAGAAACAGCAGTGAGAGCAGCCTGGGCCGAGACAGCAGCTTGACGCGATGCTTGGGAGAACGCCTACGAGCATCCGCTGCTGGACTTTGCCGCGCGAAGCAACAAGTGCCTTCCAGCCTCTGCCATCCTTAACACACGCGCCTCTCTTCCCTGAGCAAATAAACAAACAATACACGACGGCATCCTCCACCTGCAGGCTGGAAATGAATGTGGACTGGGAGTAGGGATCATTCGGGCATCGGCCAGATGTTCTTCTTCCCATTCTTGCAGAAAGGTTTCCAGCCCCTTCTAGCTTCTGCTGGGGCCCTGGTGGCCAAGATGCCCACCCCGCTCTGGCCAGGGGTATCTTTGATTTTCCAGGAAAACTTCCTATCTCTGATCTCAAGAGATCAAACCTCTCTTTTTCGGTCCCTGCCAAGTGGGTGTGGGCCCCCTGGGAGTGGGGATGGGCTGACCCTCGAAGCCTTCCTTACTATATGCAATGATAAATGAAGGCAAGGAGAGGGGTTACCTGTCCTGCGACTGGCCACCGAGTGTGGGGCCAGCCCTGACAGGGTTCTCTCCGCTGGCAGTAAAGAGGGCGCCCAGAGACAGAAAGAATCCCTTCCCTCCATACTTCCATGAGAAGCATTTGTGCCACCATGCATGTCCTGAGCACCCCAACTTTAGAAGTGAATATCCTTGAACAAAAGTAAACCCATGTCTGCATGGTTTGGGGCCAAGTGTTGATATTTGCAAGGGTCCACACAGGACTTGAGGTGTCTGTGTGCCACACCAGCCACAGCCCAGCGGGGGGGTTTTAGCAGCCCCCTCAAAGGACTGGAACTTCTCTGTGCATCCGAGAGAGCTGCGGGGTTGTGGAGGCCTTCTGTTTTCTGCTCTACCTTGTGGTCATGGAGACACCTTGTCACTTTTACTTAATGCAGACACCCCCAACGGGTTCTGAAAACTTTTCTCTCATCCACCAAAGGGGAAGGGAGTGGATGGCTAGATGGCCATCCTGAACTCAAAAAGTTCTGGGAAACGGCAGCGAGACGAAATGACCCGGGGCGCACCAAGTGACATTCTCATGCAGGTTTGCAAAACAGACGGCGAGGGAAGTGCGGCTGCCGGGCGTGGTCCGGTCCAGAACCTTCCCTCACCTCGCTTCCAGAGAACTTAATCCCATTAGCTTTTCTTTGGAGTTTCCCCTGTTATGTAAAGGTTCCTTTCTTTCCGGCTAGCTGGGACCAGCGCTTCTTGGAGCAGTTCGATTCTGCCTTTAACGGCAGATTGTGAGCAAATCTAGGGCTGAGCCACGAATATTATCGTTAGTAGTATTTTATCCCGAAAGGGCTGGCACAACCGATTAGCAGCAAGTGCTGAGGCGAACTCCGGAGCATCCCGGGCGAGAGAGGCCGGCGGGCCAGGCCTCAGTCCCCTACTCTTAAGAGGAAAATTCCCGCAACTTGCCTCGGGCCCGGCAGGAGGGTTTTGCAGGGGCCGGGGCTCTAGTGTTCCGCCTGGGGGCCACTTCAGCGTGACCTGCGGCAAAGCGCCTCTTTGTTCCGCTCACGGAGCCGGTAATATATTCCTTGAGTTTTCCCCAAATACTCAGCAAGTGTGGGTCTAAGATAATGGGCCCGTCGGAGGAGGTTGGGGAGCCGCCGGCGCGCGCCTCTGAGCCCTAGGCTAGCCCGCCGCCGAGCGCCACAAAGCATTGCCGCTGTCCCCGAAGCTCCGCACCGTCCGGCCGGTGCGCTGTTGGCAGTGATATTGTTCCGGCTCGCGGAGAAGTCCCGCACCGCGCAAAGCCTCGCGGATCCCGGGGTGGCCAGCCGTCCCCACGCGGGCCGCCACCGCGCCTATGTGTTGGTGGCCTGTGAGTCCAATCCTGGCGGTCCTGCCAGGCGAGCGTTGCTCAGTTACTCAAGGTGCCTGGAGATTCGAGAACGAGAGGAGGGAAAGTAGGTCGAATTTTAGGCCACAGAGAACTTGTGCAAAGTGGGCCGGGGCCAGGTTGGTCGCCTATGCAACAGAAGAATTGTTTCTTGTTAAACGGGATGGCGTCTTAGCGACGGGCACTGATGAGCCCGACCTAGAGACGTCGTCTGCCTCTACCCGTTTTCCACCTGGAACTCCAAAATCCAGAGTCGCCAACGCACCCCTAGAGCCTGCTTTGAGGCCCCTGGACCACAACGGCGGGAAGGCACTCTGGTCTACAGGCTCCCGGCTCAAAACAAGGCCCGACCTGTCTCCGTGGGCCTGCAGGTAGGGACATTCAGTAGCTTTGGCACGGGGCAACGGGACAAGGAGCGCCCGGGTGGGACAGGGCTCTAGGCCTCCTCCATCCTCTCCCAGGCACGGCCCTAGGAAAGGAGCCGCCTTCTCTGGCCCTGGGACCCGGACTGTGGGCTTGAGGAACAAGGATCGGAGCTCTGAACTTTGCCCTCACGTCCAAACCGGACTATCTCGGACCTGTGTGTGTATCCCTTAAAGGAGGCATGCTCGCTCCACCCTCGCCACCTGCCAAGTGCCCGCGTCTGAGTTTGGCATCAGGATCCAGTAAGAGCCGCGTGGTCCCCAGGTCCCCTAGCCGTAGCCGTGTGGCAGCAGCACTGGGCAGCACGCGTACAGCCGGGGATCCCGGAGTCCCGGCTCGCGACTTGGTGCCAGTGGCCCAGGACAGGCGCTTTCCCACCCGTCCTGCGGGTCCTGGAGACCCGGAAAAGTTTGTTGTGGCCGCCGCGCGGCTAGGCCCTGGGATTTCCATAGCTGCGCGCACCCCCCTCCCCAGCGCGTCCCATGGAGACTGCTGGAAGTTGGTGGTGGAAAACAGACCCAGCGCAAAGCAAAATATTATGAGTGCAGTTGGGGTGACTTCAGGGGGGCAGGGGACCGGAGGGCATGAGCGGGAGCCAGAGGCAGAGGCCGACAACAAAGGGCCGAGTACACGGAGGAGAGAGGAGTTCGCGCGGGGCCTCCCTGCCGCTGTGTGAGAGCGGGGCCGTGCTGCTTCCCAGAGGCCCCGAGGTCTCTAATTTCTCTCCAGCAGCTACACCTTTTCTCGTCCCGCCTGTGCCTCAACCCTGCCACCCCTCCTCCTCCGGGTTCTCGTCCAGCCTCCTTCCCATCCCAAGGTTAGGCGCCAGCTGGGCAGGATGCCCGCCTCCCCCACGAGCAACAGGCTCTCCAACGTGAAAGGTTCTGGCATTTCTTCCCCAGGACCCATGGGTCGCCCCAGATGAATTTCTCAGCCTCACTTCTTAAACAGCCTCTGAAAATGTGAGAGGTTAGAGTAATGTGGGAAAGAGGAGAGCAGGAGGTGCCTGGTCAGAAATTTTGGAAGAATGGGACGGGTAGTAAAGGGAAGATTCTGTGGATTCTTTTACTCCTTTGTGCAGTGGGGAAAGCTCCAGGTTATAATTCTGACTGAAGCACTTTGGGTAAATCTTTGAGCCTTTCCAAGATTAATTTTAATTGTCTGTAAAATGAAGGGTTAGACAGCTCCCAGACTGGGATTTTCTGACAAGTTAAACGGATCCTTCTCTACCATGGAAGCCAGGTTACCACTATCCCAACTGTGATCCACTGCACAGTTGGTGAATCTCTCCTCAAACTAATAATATAGTAAAATAGTTTTACAAGTCATTTAGGATTTTAAGAGTCAAGAACCTTGGATAACCCCTTTTTAAAGGCCTATGATTGCCTTTGTCAGTTACACCTAAGGAGCATTCCTTAAGGCATTAGGTTTTATGGGGCTGTGCCCAGGGTTGATATAGGGAACACTAAAATGCCTCTAGGTGATGAAGCCACCATCACAGACCTCACCTACGCTGGGTAAGAAGACACACTGGCCCATGTGACAAGATGCTACCATCAAAAGAAAACCGGACTTTACTCTCCATTGCTTAAGCTTTTAGGAAGAGATGAGGCTCCTCTCACACTTGGCCACTCCTAGTGATACATTCAGCAGAGGAATCCTTCCCTTCTCTCCAGATTCTGTGGCCTCATCTATAAATGAACAGATTGGATATAGAGACTACCATGAGACTGTCTGTCTGAGAGTTTGTAGCTCATTTACATGCCTGTGTCTCTGTGAACTCTGCCTGGGACTTGGTTTATAAAGTCGTCGGTTTATCACTCACTGAGCCTCATAGGCACCCCACTAGAGAGGCATTTTTTGTGACCTGCATCAGGCACAGGATTTTTCTTCCATTTTCAACACAGCAAGGTAGTGATTCTAAGTCAAGTTAATGCTTGTGTTTGCCTGGTGTTCGTGCAAAAAAAAAAAAAAAAAAAAAGACTGAAAAGATATGGAACAGTGACATCACAAGTTGGATGCCAGAGTCAGGTCTCCACTTGCCTAGGCCCCTGATTTCTTGCCCCTGCCTGTTGTACAGGCCTTTTGGGACACTCTTCAGCTGCTCCTAGGGCTCCACAGCTCTGCAGGATGGAAAGGTGTATGTGTGTGTCAGAAGCGGGGGGTGGATCTCCGATGCTGTTTCTTTCCCACTCATTATGAGATACTTGCAGTTTTATCAAGGTTAGGGGAGAGAGTAACTCAAAGATAATTTGGAGGTGTTGGGTAAAAGTAAAAAAAAATACTTTGGATGAATTTATCAGAGTTTTTATTTTATTTTATCGAAATTTTAGTCTGTCTCACTCACTGAGCACCTGTTGGGTGGCAGAGCCTGGAGATGAATAAGGCCTAAGTCCCTGCTGTTAAGGACTTGAAAATGTTTTGATAAGGGATGGTATGGGCATATTTAGAGCAGTGAGTGCTACAAGGGACAGAAGAAAAAGAGCCCCCCTGAGGCCTGGTGGAAAGCATGCTCTGTGTTGTTACTATCTACCACATGGCGGCCATGTTTAGGGCATTTTCCCACACATTAGCCATTTATGTGTGTGCTTAGTCACTCAGTCATGTCCAACTCTCTGCAACTGAGTGGACTGTAGCCCACCAGGCTCCTCCGTCCATGGAATTTTCTAGACAAGAATACTGGAGTGAGTTGCCATCTCTTCCTCCAGGGCATCTTCCTGATGCGGGAAGCGAACCCATGTCTCTTGCATGGGTTGCCATCTTTTGAAAGAGTGTCTGGACCTTCCACAGAAGTCACAACTAGTACCTGGCAGAGCTAGATCAGAGGCCGGGTTGGGAAAACCCTTTCCCTCTCTCTACGCAGGATGTTTCAGCTGGACGCTTGTCGAATGCTAGCCTGGCGTGGCTTGGTGATGACGCTGGCCACCAGGTGGGTTTGAATCCCACTTGGGGAGAAGGGAAATGCATGGATGAAAGTAAAAGAGCACATTGTGCCCTAGTGCTCCAGAGAAAACCTTGCTGAAGCTGTCATGTGATATGGGTTTGAAGAGGGTTTTAAATGATGGTAGTGGTAGGGCGCAGTGCATCAAAACGGCTGAGTACAGCCTTTGGGCAAATGTTAGCTTGTTTCATTCCTCCATTCAGGAATTCTATGGGTCTTCTATGTGCCTGCCCTGCATTCTGCTAAATGCTGGGCTTAAAAAATGCCATCTCTGCTCCTCTGGGGCATACATTCTAGACAGACAAACAGATAAATACAAAAATAATCTCAGCCAATGATACATACTATGAGGAGAAAATGTTCTCTAGATGAATGAAGATAGACCGTGGTGGTGGGCAGGTTGCTGCCTTTTACAGGGTGCCCTTCTGCCCCATGGAGCTGTATGTCTTTGGTCTGGAAGCTTGATATTGCTGGGCTTCAACTTACTTATGGAATTGATAGAATGGTTTGATAGAACTGTCGTGAGTATACGATGTGAAAGGGGTACTAGGTAGCATATATTCAATACTTACTGTATATCTTTGATAAGCATTTTAATTTAAATGGTTATCTAAGTAATGCTTACAATAATGCTATGAAGAAGAAACTATTATCACTCACAGTTTGAAGGAAGAAACTGACAGGCTCAAAACAAGAAAGTCTCTGAACTCTAGACGCTAAGCTGAGACGCACCTTGACAGCATGGGGAGCAAGATTGATCTTAATTGTGTATGCTATAGTTTCCTGGGAAAGAAAGCAAGTAGTCCATCTAGCTTTTTGTTTTCCTTTTTAAAGCTATTGGTTGTCCAATGCCTTTCATATGCCAGACATGTACTAAGCACTTTAAATTCATTATTAGTTATATTTTAAAATATATATTAGGGGTACTATTATTATCCACTCCATTTTATACATTAGAAAATGGAGGCAGATAAAGGATATCCTTCAAGTGGATAAGTACCCTAACCAATAAGTATTCCACGCTGTTGGTTACAAGGCTGTAATATCCTTTTCTTCTCTTGTTTTAGCAAGGGAGAAGGTTGTGTTGGACAGGATGTCCAGTGAAGTTCATGTCATTTTAGCAAGACATACTATTATCTCCCCATAAGAAAGTGTCAGGATAGTCCTTTATACTGTGGAGACAAAAATTTAAATTATTGTTGGCAAAAATAGGGACAAAAAAGAACATCTCTTGGAGAAGGAAATGGTAACCCACTCCAGTATTCTTCTCTGGATAAGGCCATGGACAGAGGAGCCTGATGGGCTGTAGTCTGTGGGGTTTCATGACTGAGCATGCATGCATGAGGGTAGAGGGAGATGGATTGGGACATCTCTTTACTCCTGATTTGAAGTGCACTGTGGGGATTCATTTGAAGTTTAGTTATCATTCACTTTGTCTCTGTGAATGTTAGGCTTCATTCATGCTCATATATAGACACAACCAAAATACACAAATGAGGCAGAAGCCATTAAGTACTGTGATTATTTATGTAGTCTTTTGGTAATTTAACAAACTATATATTGCAGCTAGAAGTCATTCATATATATGTGTGTTAATCCATGACTTCAGGTGGATGTGGGTGTGACTAATGAAAAGAACATGGGCTTTGCCATCGATAGACCAAGGCTGAAATCTCAGCTCAGTCACTTGTTTGCTGTGTGACCCGGGGAAAATGACCTAACTTCTCTAAGCATTGCCTTCCTTATTTCTGTGTGAAAATCCCCTCCTCATCTTCCAGTGTTCTTCCGAGGATATACGTGGCCGGGGAGGGGGAGGTTGTTGGGTGAAGTAGGTGAAGGGGATTAAGAAATACAAGCTCTGGCTATAAAATGGAAACTTCACAGGGAGGTAGTCAATAATACTGTAATAATTTTGTATGGTGACAGATGGCTACTGGACTTGTCCTGATTGTGTGAGAATGTATATGATTGTCGGATCACTATGTTGTACACTTGAAACTAACAATATTGTATGTCAATACAATACTTCAGTAAGAACAAAAAGAGGATATGATGAGATTGTGCACTTCAAGCTTGGCTGCTAGAACTTGCTCAGTAAGTGGAAGATCTTATTATTATTAAAAATAACTATCTGGTCTTTCTCTGCCAAATTTTAGGTATCTAGTTGGGAAGGGGGGATAAGAATCCTGAAAAAATTTGGATTGTTTCTGCATATCTAGATGTTTTCTGTACTAAGTGTGGTGCGCTGCTCAGTCGCTTCACAGTATCCAATTCTCTGCCACCCCATGGACTGTAGCCCGCCAAGCTCCTCTGGCCATGGGATTCTCCAGGCAAGAACACTGGAGTGGGCTGCCATTTCCTCCTTCAGGGAATCTTCTCAACCCAGGGATTGAACCCGTGTCTCTTTCGTCTCCTCCATTGCAGCTGGATTCTTAACCACTGAGCTACTGGGGAAGCCCTCCAACACTCTCAATTCTCATGTCAGGATAAATAATTCTTCTCTAAGAGGATTGGACTGAGGGATTCATCTTATTTTCATTTCTCTACCTTTTCCATGAACAAGGCATTTTCATGCTTCTCTTCACCATGGTTTTACCCTTGTGTTTTCCAGTTTGTTAAAGGAAGGGGAAAATGTATCTTTGTAGAAGCACACCTGTTGACTGGAATGTGACTCCTGGAAGAGAGTTGCATGGAGCTCTCAGAGAAGCCTCTGGTGGAGATCCTTGCACAACCCCAATGCCCTCTCAGTTCTGAAAGGTGATGGCCTACGTTCTTCATCCACCCCCTCCATATTTGTAGGCATCACTCTTCTAAAGACTGAACCATTTTACACTTGGTTTTCAAGAAGTGAAGAATTCAATTTCAAGTGAGCCTTTCTCTGACACTCGTTTTAACAGGAAACCCATTTAGTCCTTTTTGCCTTTCTTGCATATGTTTCTAGTGTGAGGAGAAAATGTCCGTTTGTTCTCTTTCTGTTTTTACAACTTGATTTTATCTACATTGTGTTTTTTTTTAGTTTTTGAAATATTTAACAACTTTATTTAAGAGAGAAAGATCACACAAAGCAGAGAAGAATGAAATCTGGCCTTTATGTTCTCACGGGGTCCCAATTTGGGCAACGAGGACTGGATTGACCTGTGCCAGTAGGTTGTGTGGTCTCTAAGTTCTGACCCTCAGCACAGAAGTTCTTTAAAATAAGTGTATAGTTTCCGCTTTTGTGGTTGGTTAATCCTCAGTGAAATATAAAAGCATAATCTGCCTCTGAGAAATAAAAAATCATTAGCAGACAGGTGAATCTGGATGTGTTGGGTTTATATTGTTGTGATTGTTTTGCTTCAATTTAAGGCAGTAATGAGAAAGCTTTTGGAAAGGCTGCAACCCAGTGACGGTTGGTTAGGGCTTAGTGTCCTACGTGTTTTCTGACAACCGATTTGTGCTAAAGGTCAGCATTGTTTAGACGCAGCCTAAGTGAGATTGATGAATGCAGCAGGTTTTTATTTAACCGGAAAGGAGAATTACTACCTCATAAGCACTGATCCTCTGAATCCATCGTGTTGAAGGAAATGCACTATCAGTGAACACACAAGAGAACTACTCCTGAACTAGATTTTGGACTGTCATTTGAATAATCTTAAGAGTGATTAGTGATTGCTAATCATGCCGCAACTAGTTTTGAGGCACAAGTGCATCTGGTGGAGAAACATGTCAACACATTTGTTTTGAATCTTGTGACTGCTGTGAAGTCATTTCAAGCTAATATTAGACTTTTGAAGAAGGAAGTGTTTCTTTGAATGTTACAATTACAGGATTTATAATTTTTCAAAAATGAGCATTGGAGATATTTGAAATTTATTGATGATATTCCACATCATCTTTTCCCCAAATGATTAGTCTAAATTAGGGGTGTTCCTGCATGTACTGTATTTATAATTTGTGTATTGCTTCTAAATGCTCATGAGTAAGTGAAATTCCTATTGAAGTTATTGGGGTCTTATAAAGTTCCAGAAAGTTTACATCTATTTATGATGGAATTGACTGATTAAACATTTTGACATGTTTTCTTTGTGATGGTCAGTTTTATTGCTGATAAAAAAAATCTAGAGTTGGGGGAGAATTTGAATGCTTCTGTAAGCTCTTTACTCGATCAAAAAGAAAATAACTAATTTTATATCATCCTATGCAACTACTAAAACAGCTAAAATTTCTGTTTTTAGCTTTTTTCTTTTACTTGATGACTTCTTTTAAATAACCAACATAGTTTATCCATAAAGCATTATTAGACATCATAAAAAAATAAGTAACTTTGGCTGAAAAAGCCCTGGGAGTTTTACAAGGAAAAAGATGCCAGAGGGTTTGAGGCCCTCAGTTAAAATGTTCAAATTTTTAAACATTGAAAAGATTTCTAAAGCATTGAGCTGTTGTTGTGAGAGAGCCTTTGGTCTCCATGAACTTTTATTTTCGACTCAGTGGGCAAAGTTTTTGAGGTTGCTGTGGTTTGGGTAGGGGACCTTTTCAGAAATGCCAGTCTTTTAGAAGGTAAAAAAAAAACAACCCAGAGCTTTTCTTCTAATCAAGGCTCTGTTTTAAAGTTTGAAAACTTTGCTGTGATTAGAAGAATGAATTATTTCTCTGTTTCGTTGGGGTTTCCACTGGGTGCCCAGGCTGCAGAGTGTCTCTGCCTGTGTTACCTTGCGGGCACCCCAGAGGCGCTGGGAGACAGGAGGGCTGCCTGCCTGGAGCTGGTCCCTGCCACACCGTACCGGGCATGAGCATCACTCAGAGGCCAGCTGAGCCCTGAACACAGCTGGGAAATCACATTGGGCAGAGGGGGTCCAGAGCAGTCCAAGAGATGAGGAACCTAAAGATAGCATTCCCAGGGGGTCTGTGTTTTGTTTAAAGTTTTTCTTGGTATAGAAAGGTGATTTTAAAAAAAGAAAGGGGAAAAAAATCCATCTAATTGTACATGGTACCTGGAGACTATATATTGATACATAGATTATTTTCAAGAAGGGAAAGGGAATAAAGAGAGAAAGAAGGAAGAAAGAGACAGAGGGAACGAGAAAAGTACACTGAAATTATTTTGGTAATTAATGGCAGGCGGACCTAATGAGCTATTTTCAAAATTATTCATTGCTTTTATAACAAAGTGACTCACTTTTTGAAATTGAATAGCAAGTTAATAACATTTATAATCTTTTCCAATCACTGTGTGAAATGCTTATGCATGTTAACTCAATTAATTCTCATACCCAACTTGTGGCATTAGTTACCCATCTTGTAGAAGAGGAAATTGAGGTGCAGAGAGCCCAGGTAACATCTCCAAGCCAAACGGCTAGCGGCAAACGAAGATTTGAACACCAATTTTTCTGATTTCAAACTCAGGCTGACTCCTTGCCGCCTATGACCAGGAGTTAGAAGGAGACCTTAGAGGTGTCCATCCCAGCTCACCTGCTCTACTACATAAGGAAATTCAGGAGGTCAGGTCACCCCTAAACCTAGGAGAGATAGCATCTCACTCTGCATTTTCCTGGAGTGCACTTTACGGCTGTCCCTGGGCTTCCGGTTGCCATGGACACCACGACATGACTTTGGCCAAGGCTGCTGACTGAAGGCACCCAAAGGGGCTCCTTCCTGTGGGGGTGCCTTCACACCATGTATTCCTTTCATCTGAGTTCAACCTGGCGCCACCACTGGGAAGGTATTTCCCTCCTGCCATCACTCTGGCTAATTTGACATCTTACATCATCAAAGTCGTCATACCTATTTACTCACAGACTGCCTGCTTTTCCTTATAATGCACGTGTGTGTGCTCAGTCAAGTCCAACTCTGTGACTCCACGGACTGCAGCCCAAGCAGGCTCCTCTGTCCATAATATTTTCCAGGCAAGAATACTGGAATGGGTTGCCATTTCATACTCCAGGGGAGCTTCTCAACCCAGGGGTCAAATCCATGTCTCCTGCATTGGCAGGCAGATTCTTTATCACTGCTTGGCTCAGCATAAAAACCTTGGTTGTTAAAATAACAGCCAGCCCCTTCCACTGCATAGCATGTTATCATTTGCTGTCACTGATATAATCATTAGCTGCTCTGGCCCTGGAATCCCACAGGCTTAGTAAGAACTGGCTTTGCCATGGGCTAGATAATCTGAACTCAGCAGGGCATGTGATCTCTCTGAGCCTCAGCTCAGTAAGGTGGGGCCATGCATAGCACCTACCTTATAGGGTATGGTGAAGATTAAATGAATTAGTGCATATAAAGGGGTCTGCACAGGGCCTTTGCATGTTGTAAAAGCTCAATAAACAGAGGGGTTTTGAGGACTTGCTTCTCCTTGAGTCCCCGTAATAGCTTCCAAGGCCTTCTCTCCACTCCGTCTCTGTCCTCTGCCCAAGACTGCATAGGAGACGAAAACATTTTCTACAGCACTTCCTCTACGTTCAGTCTTTTCAACACATGACCTCATAAGCCTGTGACCTGGGTGGGATCATTCCCATCCTGCACTTAGGGGAACTGTCACTCCATGGGATTCAGTCATGTGCATTGGCTCATTTCTGTCGTTGTTTAGCTGCTAAGCTGTGTCTGACTCTTTGCGACATTATGGACTGTAGCCTACCAGGCTCCTCTGTCCATAGGATTTCTCGGGCAAGAATACTGGTTGCCATTTCCGTCTCCAAGGGATCTTCCTGACCCAGGGATTGAACTTGAATCTCCTGCATTGCTTCATATAGCAAGAGTATCCAACTGAGGTTGTTATGCTACCAAAACTAGTTGCGCTTTTTAAAGCCAGGCCATCTCCACACCAATTAAAAACATGCAGTTGCAGGGAAGGGGCTGGGGGTTTCCCTAGTGCCTCAAGTTCTGACTGGCTTAACTTTGGCTCTCAGTGTACATACTTCCCATCCTCGTTTTCCATGTTTACTTGGTGCCTCTTCCTTTCTTTCTCAGGATTTCCACCCATGTCATTATTCTCTGTGCTTAGTGGAGTGCAAAGCCCCTGCCAGAGTATCTGACACAAGTCAGTGCTCAATAAGTATTTATTTAAGATATTAATCAACCTCTCTTTAATATTGTGAGGAATGCTTCATCTCTTTGCCTGCTTTCTAGAAAGCCTGATTCAAGGCTCTGTGCAAGCAAGTCCTTGATAGATTAACTGCAGATTCACTGAGCCGCTGTGAACCAGGCATGGAGCTGGTGGTTCATTCATTTATTTCTTTCCCTTCCTCTTCTCTCCTCATTGATCTGCTCTTCTGTGCCAAGTACTGTCCTAAGAGTGGGGAATCAGGTACAGTCAGCTCTTAAGGAGCTTATTCTTAGGAGCATATTAGTACTAAGTACTAATATTAGGAGCATATTATTCTCCTAATCCTCATAATAACCTCATGGAGTAGATATTTTTAATATAGGAAGAAAATTGAGGTCCATGAGGTTAAGTAATTTGCCCAGGATTGTGGAGTTTACCTAGCCCCATTTAAGGGGAAGATTAGAATTAATGCCCTCCTGGCTTCCCAGGCCATGCACCAAGAGATCCAAGTGTCAAACAGAATGATAACAGGAAGGAGCTAAAGAGTAATGCTGGGGAGGTGGGCCTGATATAAGAATTACACTATTGGTAGCTAAGACTTACATAGTGCTTATCATGGAAACACTCTATGCCTCATGATACAAATCCCATGAGGTGCCATTATTACCACTCCCATTTTGCAGATTAAAAACAAATTGAGGCTCAAGGAAGTGGAGTTGCTCACCTAAGGTGACAGCAAGAAGTCCGACTTGAACCGGGCAGTTGAGCCCACAGTCTGTGTCCTTAACTACTCCAATGTTAATTCAAACCAGAAAAGTGCCTCAGGCATAAACCGATGCCTGGGACTCCTGGTGGCTCCATGTGTCTACAGCTTGCTCTGTGCCACTCCTCGCCCTGTGCCGCCTGCTCTCCAGGTATGCTCTCCCCACTGCTAGAAGTGGAGAGAAAATGACATTTTTCCAACCTGCTTCTGCAATTATGTACATTAACTCTGGTGTTCTCAGGGATATTTTCAGAGCAGGGAGCTGCTTTTACATTGCGTTTATCTTTGACAGGAGATGGCACTGAACATCTTAGGTTTAATTTTCTCTAGTCTCCGGAAACTGTTGGTGAGTTCGGCATCTGTGAAATATTGGCATTGGTGTATCCTTGGGTTTCCCTTGCTAATTCTTGTTATGTTGCAAATAATGACATCTTAATTAATCTCTGCTCACTTCAGAGTTTTCTACATTGAGTTTTCCCAAAGTAAGAAGGGGCAATAACATTTTTGAGCACATATTGTGTGTCTGGTATTATTTTAAACACAGCTTAGTGCTCACAACGAGACTTTAAGATGTGTAATTATAGGTCTCATAAGATTGCCGGGAAAAATATCAACAAGTTCAGATATGCAGATGGTGCCACTCTAATGGCAAAAAGTAAAGAGGAACCAAAGTGTTGCTTCATGAGGGTGAAAAAGGAGAGTGAAAAAACTGGCTTAAAATTCAAAAAACTAGGATCATGGCATTCAGGCCCATCACTTTGTGGCAAGTAGATGGGAAGAAGTGGAAACAGTTACAGATTTTATTTTCTTGGGCCCTAAAATCACTGCAGCCATGACATTAAAAGATGCTTGCTCCTTGAAAGGGAATCTATGGCAAACCTAGACAACATATTTAAAAGCAGAGATATCACATAGCTGGCAAAGATCCATACAGTCAAAGCTATGTTTTTTTCAATACTCATGTATGGACATGAGAATTGGACCACAAAAATGGCTGAACTTAAAGAATTGATGCTTTCAAGCTGTGGTACTGGAGAAGACTCTTGAGAGTTCTCTGGACTGTAAGAAGATCGAACCAGTTAATCCTAAAGGAAATCAACCCTGAATTGGAAGGACTGATGCTGAGGCTGAAGCTCCAGTAATTTGGCCATCTGATGCAAAGAGCTGACTCACTAGAAAAAATCCTGATGCTGAGAAAGACTGAAGGCAAAAGGAGAAGGGGGCAGCATAGGAGGAGATGGTTCGATAGCATAACTGACTCAATAGACATGAATTTGAGCAAACTCCAGGAGATAGTGGAGGTCTGAGGAGCTTGGCGTGCTGCAGTCCATGGGGTCACAGAGTTTTCCAAGACTTAGCAACTGAGCAACAATAACAAAACCTAAGTTAATGCTTAGGTTCGAGTTAGCTGGCTCAGTTGCTAGGCTGTGTGATCTTGGGCAAGTCATTGCTATGATGATGATGCTGACGAGGATGACGGTGCTTGCTCTGAGAGGCAGCATTCCAGGAGATGGCAACAGTGTCCCCTTGGACTCACTCACATCATGCAGTGACCGAGACCCCAGCAGATCAAGAAAAGACATGGGACACTGTTCCTGTGGCTAGGCCAGATGAGTGGACACAGTTAGCTAGAAAGAGGACACATTTCTTATCTCTTCTCATCTCACGCATCTGTTCTGATTCAAGCCTTGAAGACTTGAACTCTTGTGGTGGCCTCCTACTAGGGGACATTAAGTGCCAGTTAGCCTGGGGCAATCCTGGTTTATGTATAGTGTGTCAGTCGCTCAGTCGTGTCTGACTCTTTGCGACCCCATGGACTGTGTAGCAAGCCACGCTCCTCTGTCCATAGAATTCTCTAGGCAAGAATACTAGAATAGGTAGCCATTTCTTTCTAAAGAGGATCTTCCTGACCCAGGGATCAAACCGGGGTCGCCTGCATTGCAGGCAGATTCTTCACTATCTGAGCTACCTTGGAAGCACCCAGTTTATGTATATGGTCCCAGCAAAATTCTTACCAGCATTCTTTTCAATTTCAAAAGTGTCCAGGTTTAGATGGTAAGAGGTAAGGTCTCATGCTCCCCACTAAGACTGTGTTTAGCAGCCACTGATGGAGCTGCCCACAGAGCTGATTTGCTTCTGCCACACTCTGCTCGAAAACTTTTAGAGGTTCTCAACCCTCTACTGAATAGAATCCAGACTCCTTAACCCAGCCCTGAGTACGAAGGCAGCGCCTTTATGTGCTCACACCCCATAGCATCTTACAGAGTGCTAGTTAAACAGGATGGTCTTATTAAGCACATGTTGAATTAACACCTGTTCTTGAGTGTGTTGCTCTCCTGCCAGCCCCGGGGCCTTTGCACATGCTGTTTCTCCCGCCATCCTCCCTCTGTTTAGCTGGGGTAGTAATATGTGTCTTCTTCCTCTTCAGCTGTCAGTTTGATGCTACTTATTCTGAGACGCTTCTCTGACTCTCATGGGTTAGACCAGACCTTTTTTTCCCCTCTCCCCTGGCTTTCTTTGTAATGACATCTCTGTTTGTGAGATTATTGAATAGCTGACTCCTGCACTAAACGCTAACATTCCACAAAGACAGAAACCGTCTGTCTTCTTCCCTGCTATGTTCCTACTGTTTAGCTGAGTGCCTGTAACAAGTTACCCCATAAAGAGCTGATAAACAGACAGTGGGATGTACGAGTATGAGGCCCCTCATAGGCTGAGGCCGTCCTTTCTGAGCCAGTGCAGTTCATGTCACCTGATTAAACCCTGCAACAGAATCTTAGCACACTTGGAATACATATGAGGTTCTTACTCTGGCCAGCAAGTCGCGCATCCTAACTTCCTGACCTCATTTCCTACAGCCCTCCCCCTTCCTCCCTCTCCCCTACCACGCTGGTTTCCCACCTCTTTCTCACACCCTCGAGCCCACTCCCACCTTGGGCCTTTGCACTTCAACATCATCTCCTCTGAGAGGCCCAGCCGCACCCGCATCTCTATCCTATTCCCTGGCTCCATTTCTTTGTGACTCATTGTGCTCTAAGTCATCTGTGTATTGGTTTTCCTCCATCTCCACCACAGATTATAAGCTCCCTGAGAGCAGGGGCCTTGCTGCATGTTCACCACTAGAGCCTCAGAGCCTGGCAAACAGTTGGTGCCAAATCACTGTTTGGTGGGCTAGGGATGGAATGAGAGCAGGGCCAGGGTGGGGCTGCCCCTTGGAGGCAGGGACAAGGGCCTGTTCCTGGAACCCAGCGGCCCCTGCGGCTAGGCCTGTGGTGTTGCCATGGCAACCCACTGACCTGAGGCACCCCCACCCTGGAGAGGCCACAGCTGCCCACCTCCTGGGCCCACTTCCCACATGAACCTGTGTGTCAACACGGTGGGGAGCCCCTGGGGGACACAGGAAGGGGGCCGAGAGGGAATGATCCAGAGCAACGCACATCCTGGCCTGAGGGGAGACAGGAGCAGGCCCCCGCGGCACGGGTCCACTGGTAATGACTGAGGTCTGGGGGAGGGGTGTGAGGGTGCACCCTGGCACCCCCACAGGGACCTGGGGCCCCGTCTTCCCTGGGTAGTTCCACATGTGGCCTCTCAGCTCTTTTATGTAGCATTTCTAAAGCTGGTGTTCCTAAAATAGGCCCCAGTGCAGCGCCCCAAAAGACTGTTGATAGAAAGAGGAGGAATGCCGCCTTCTATTAAAACCCGGTGACACTTTCTAAGTCAGGCGGCATGTTCCTCAGGTATTGCATAAGTTAAGAACTCCCTGTTCTCACCCAGTTCCTCAGAAACAAAGCTCATCCTGTTATTCCCCCACTGCTTCAAAATCATGGCCAGCTCCCAGCTGCCTGCAGGCGTCTTGGCCTGGGAGAGGGGGCAGTGAGGCCTTTGCAATCTGCTCCTAATGGAATCCCCTACTTGTCCCCTACCATGCCTTGGGTCACGGGTCAGTGGGTTCTTCACCTTTCCCAGAGCCCATTTTGTGCATTTGTCCATGACGGTGGCCCTCTTCCCCAGAACACCCTTCTCTCCTTGGTCTGGCAGATGCTGACCTCTTTAAGGGCCCTTTGAAATGCCCTCCCCGCTACCCTCTGTGCAGCCCCTTTTTGTCATCTAGACATGCTCCCGGTTACCTGCTGGCCTAGAAAGGCAGGGGGCCGGGCTGACAGCCAACAGCACTGGGGTCAGACAGACCTGTAGTGGTGACCACCTGGCTTGTCTGACACTCACTTTCCTCCTTACAACAGTGGAGCTGTTCAGGGCTCTGTTTCAGAACTGCTGTGAGGAGGAGAGGTAGAGCAGAGTGGCTAGCGTGCAGAGGTCACTCAGTAAATGCTGTGTGTGTGCTTAGTCCCTCAGTTGTGTCTGGCTCTTTGCAACCACATGGACTGTAGCTCATCAAGCTCCTCTGTTCATGGGATTTTCCAGGCAAGAATACTGGAGTGGGTTGCCATTTCTTCATTCAGGGAATCTTCCAGACCCAGAGATCAAACCTGTGTCTCCTGCATTGGCAGGTGGATTCTTTACCACTGAGCCACCTGGAAAGCCCTCAACATATGCTTGACTGTCCCCACCATGGCTGTGAGCACCTGGTGCATAGAGACCACGCCTCCCTCATTTTCCCACAAGCCCAGCATGCTAAGTGCTTCACCTGTGTCATTTCAGTTAGTTTTTGGAGAAACCTGGGAGGCAGGACTTTAGAAAGGTTCAGAAACCACCTCAATGTTACATAGCTAGTAAGTGGAAGGACTGGGCTACCCTCAACATATGCTTGACTGTCCCCACCATGGCTGTGAGCACCTGGTGCATAGAGACCACGCCTCCCTCATTTTCCCACAAGCCCAGCATGCTAAGTGCTTCACCTGTGTCATTTCAGTTAGTTTTTGGAGAAACCTGGGAGGCAGGACTTTAGAAAGGTTCAGAAACCACCTCAATGTTACATAGCTAGTAAGTGGAAGGACTGGGCTTTGAAAGCTAGTTTTTCTAACCACTGGTTCCACATTCTTCCTGGCCTGCCTCTATCTTTTCTTTCATCTTGTACTGCCTCCCTGAGATTACTCTGCATCAACCATAAACAGGTTTCATAAACAGATCACTCACGATCCACCTGTGAGCCTTTGCCTCTGTGGTCCCAGGTCTCAGAACCTCAGAAGTGCTCACTCCCTCACCATGTTCAGTCTCTGCTCCAATGCTGTTTCTTCCCAGAGGTCTTCCGGAGAAAGGATGTTCCCTCTTCTTTCATTCACTTCATCACAACCATCACGGCCAGCTCTGTGCTTGACACCACTCCAGGCTCTTGGGGACTAGGCACCAAATGATATTCTCAGGGTTGTTAGAATTTACATTTTCAAGAAGGAGGGAAATGTTGTTGCTGTTGTTCAGTCACTCAGATGTGTCCACCTCTTTGCAACCCCATGGACTGCAGCATGCCAGGCTCCCCTGTCCTTCACCATCTCCTGGAGCTTGCTCAAACTCATGTCCATTGAGTCAATGATACCATCCAACCATCTTATCCTCTGTCATCCCCTTCTCCTCATGCCTTCAATCTTTTCCAGCATCAGGGTTTTTTTCAGTGAGTCGGCCCTGTGTATCAGGTGACCGTCGGCCCTGTGTATCAGGTGACCACAGTATTGGAGCTTGAGTTTCAGCATCAGTCCCTCAAATAATATTCAGGGTTGATTTCCTTTAGGATTGACTGGTTTGATCTCCTTGCTGTCCAAGGGACTCTCAAGAGTCTTCACCACGGTTTGAAAGCATCAGTTCTTCAGTGCTCAGCCTTCTTTATGGTCCACCTCTCACATCTGTACATGACTACTGGAAAAACCATAGCTTTACTATATAGACCTTTGTTGGCAAAGTGATCTTTCTGGTTTTTAGTACACTGTCTAGATTTGTCACAGCTTTTCTTCCAAGGAGCGGGCATCTTTTAATTTCATGGCTGCGGTCACCATCTGCAGGAGAAGAAAATGGAAACCCACTCCAGTATTCTTGCTTGGAGAATCCTGTGGAAAGAAGAGCCTGGAGGGCTGCTGTCCATAGGGTTGCACAGAGTTGGACATGACTAAAGCGACTTAGCATGCATGCATACGTTGGAGAAGAAAATGGCAACCCACTCCAGTGTTCTTGCCTGGAAAATCCCAGGGACAGAGGAGCCTAGTGGGCTGTCATCTATGGGGTCGCACAGAGGCAGACTCGACTAAGACTACTTAGCAGCAGCAGTAGCAGCAGTCAGTATCTGCAATGATTTTGGAGCCCAAGAAAATAAAGTCTGTTACTGTTTCCATTGTTTCCCCTCTATTTGCCATGAAGTGATGGAACCAGATGACACGATCTTAATTTTTTGAATACTGGGTTTTAAGCTGAGTGAGGGAAATAAATAAAAAGAATGCATATAAGAAAACAATATCTTTTCAGGTCCTGAGACCCTCATCCATCAGAAATATCCTGCTGCAATATATTGGTTTCCTGTTAAATAGCTTTTGTCCATCTCTTCTTTTTAAAGTTATTCTTTTTCTTTTTTTTTTTTTTTTTGGCCACACTACCTGACATGAGGGATCTCAGTTCCCCAACCAGGGATCGAACCCCCACCCTCTGTACTAGAAGTGTGGAGCCTTAACCACTGGACCACGGGGGAAGTCCCTGTTCATTTCTTCGGTTAGAACTTTACACTGAAGACCTTTGATAAGTATTTGCAAAATGAATAGATGGATGGATGAGAGGGAACCACTGGCTGTGCCTGCTCTTGGGTTGCCTCAGGTGCAGTGGCTTGAAGCAGGGTTCCCGGCCAAAGTTTGAAGTGAGATTGCTGAATCCTCGCCACTAGACCACCAGGGCCAGTGGCCAGTGACAAGGCCCTGGCCTGTCAGCTGTGTGGAAATGAATTTGCACATAGAGACAGGAGTGAAAAAAGTAATGTGTTTATTAGGAGGAAAAAGGGTACATGCAGATAGACACGCAGGTGGGCTCAGGGAGACAGAATGGTAGTAATGAATTACTTTTATGGGGCATTTCTTCTGGGTTTCCTTCGGCCAATCATCTTGCTTTGCCTGGTTCTGAGTCTGTATTGGGTGTCTCTTAGGGTCCTCCCCTGTGTGTATGCACATCTCTTAGCCAAGATGGATGCTAGGGAAGAGACCTATGGGTAGGTTGACATGACTTACTATGGGTTGTGCCCCTTCCCCTTTTTGACCTCCAAGGAGCCTTTCTGTGCATGTGTAGTCAGGGAGGTCTCCTTGACTTTGAGAATGAGAAATGTGTGGTCTTTTATTTTTTATCTGGACAAGGTCCAGCCTCCTCCATGATCTTGCTGCTATGGAATTTCTGTCCACAGAGGAGAAACTATTCAGCCTGGGGCCCATCTATCTCCTGTAGGATGCAGTGGGAAGAATAAGCATAAGTTTTAGAGCCTGAAGATCTGGGTTTGAATTCTGACTTTAACGCCTTTGAACTGCGTGACCTCGGCCACACCACTGCCAACAAGCCATGGCTATGTGCAGTTTCCTTATCTGTGCCTACATACTCAGTCGCTTCAGTTGTATCTGATTCTTTGTGGCCCTATGGACTGTAGCCAGTCAGACTCCTCTGTCCATGAGATTCTCCAGGCAAGAATACTGGAGTGGGTTGCTCTGCCCTCCTCCAGGAGATCTTCCCAACCCAGGAATTGAACTCACATAACCTTCGGCTACTGTATTGCCGGTGAATTCTTTACCGCTGAGCCACTGAGGAAGCTATTCCTTATCTGTAACGTGGTGTAATTTCTATCCCATGAGGTTGACTGTGAAGCTCAGATCAGGTTCTTTGTGTCAAGGTGCCTTGTAAACTTCAAGGATTATGTGCCTTTTGACAACCAACGTGGTGGGCTCCTCCTGCCAGGCCAATGTTCGCAAAGCGCTGCTCTGAGCCTTGGACTGGCCCGGGTGTGCCGTGCCCCCGGTGCAGCTGCTTCCTACTTGTTACTTGCTGCTGCTGCAAAGGGAAGCAAGATTTCCTCCTGGGAAACCTAATAACCATTTAAGGCTCTGCTCAACCTCATTTTAGGAACTTGAGAAAGTCACCTCAAATTGGGGTTTCCAAATCTCTGATCTGAAGTGGGGAGGCAGGAAGATTGGCCTCTAAGGAATGTGGGTTAAACTCTCTGTAAGACGAAAAATCTACAAGGCATCCTCCTTCCTGCCCATGATCCCAGATGAGTCAGGTGAAAGGATGCTTTGCAGCCCAGGAGCCTATGCTCACAGTCATCTATAAATCCTGTTGGATGCTTAGAGCAAGGCTCATCCTTCCTAAAAGGTCAGATGGTTTTTATGGATCAAGTATGAGGCAGGTGGGAACAGGAGGTTATCCAAGTGTGAATTGAGCTCTGCTTCTCCAGTGTCCCCGAGCACAGCACCAATACTGCTGTGATGATCACAGTATGAGAACTTTTGTTTTTTCATAGCAATAAATACAGATATTAAGGCATATAACATCATATTGTCCTGAATTTTAATTTATGAATTTTCCATACATGTAAAAACTCACATAGTATCTGGCACATAGTAGGAACTTACTGTTGTTTTTCAAAAAAAGTAATGCATTCAACAATATATTTATTGCACTGTATCCACCCAGGCAGAGTGCCAGCTCCTGGGCACAGATGAACAAAAATGACAGGGTCCCAGCAATCATGAGCTGATGGAGGAGCATCCGCCTTGTTTTTTTTGATGGCAACTACAGGGCAGAATGGAGAAGGCAATGGCACCTCACTCCAGTACTCTTGCCTGGAAAATCCCATGGACAGAGGAGCCTGGAAGGCTGCAGTCCATGGGGTTGCTGAGGGTCGGACATGACTGAGCTACTTCAACTTTACTTTTCACTTTCACTTTTCACTTTCCTGCATTGAAGAAGGAAATGGCAACCCACTCCAGTAATCTTGCCTGGAGAATCCCAGGGATGGGGGAGCCTGGTGGGCTACCATCTCTGGGGTTGCACAGAGTTGGACACGACTGAAGCAACTTAGCAGAGGGCAGAGACCAGTCTTATTCATGTTTATATCAGACTCACTTGACTACAGCTTCTTGATCTACATGGGACAAAATATATTTTTGTTGAATTTTTCTTTATTTGGAAAATTGCCTTTGATATGTTGTCCTTTTTATGCTGTATGTGGTAGAAGAGAAAGCAATTAGGAAATTCTATAGACATGTGGATATATCTCCTTATACACTGTGCATTTTTTGATATCATTCATGTCAATAACATAATGTTCGTTGAAGCCAGTCTATAGGAAAAACTTTATATCAGGCACTAGTGGAGAATCAAGAGAAATAAATAAAATGGACTGCATTCTTAAGATGTTTGAGTTCTGAACTGAGGAGCCTGTTACGTAAAACAAAGGCTTGCATAAAAATATGTAAATGAACTTAGCAAAAATTGTAATATGTAAGTTGAGTTTTAGCACAAGTTGTAATACAAGGCAGACTGTGATCATTGTTGCAATACTGGCAATGTGTTCTGGAGACCGTATGGGATATGGGATAAGGAGCGCTCAGAGCACCCTTGGAGAGACAGCACTGTGGTTTTGACCTGAGTGTGAATGCTGATCCTCCTCTTACTAGCTGGATGACTTTGGACAAGTCATCTAATCTTTCTGAGCCTTAGTTTCCTGATCTCTAAAATGGGCATATTGATAGAACCTATCTTGTAGGGCTGTTATGAGGATTCTGTATGATGTTGTACCAAATGCATTTACATAATGCTTGACCCATAAGAGCTCAGAATATGGTGGCCTTTGTTAAGCCCCTTAATCTACAAATGAGGGCTTCCCAGGTGGCTCAGTGGTAAAGAATCCATTTGCCAATGCTGGAAACACAGGAGAGGAGGATTTGACCCCTGGATTGGGAAGATCCCCTGGAGGAAGGAATGGCAACTCACTCCAGTATTCTTACCTGGAAAATCCCGTGGACAAAGGAGCCTGGCAGGCTACAGTCCATGGGAGTCACAAAGAGTGGGACATGACTGAGCATAAACACATACACAATCTACAAAGGAATAAGACAGATGAATGCAGTGTTTCATTATACATTCAATATGCCTGTCATTCTGGTTGATTAACTCTTGATCTTTCTATGACCATAACCCATTATTAATAGTTTTAAAGTATGTAATGTTTACTTCAGGTGACCTGAATAGAGAGAGGCCTTTCAGTCCTATGGAGCAACTTGACTTATGGGACACAAGTTGCAGATGGCACTATTAAGAGTCCCCCTAGGGAAGAAGACAAAGCTCAAAAAGCACCTGTGGCTCCAAGGCCTGTGGCCTCTATAGATTTTTCAGAATGTTGTGTTCATACTGTCTGGAATACAAGACCTTTGGACACTCTGGAAACTCCCATGTCTAGAACAACAGAGGCGATGTTTCTGCCAGATCTGGCACAGCTTAGACCCCATCTGAACCCTCAGAGCTCACTGAGCCCGTGTTCAAACAGACATTGATTAAATAGAAGATGCCAGAAGCAGGAGAACTGGGTGGCTAAAAAGTAGAGGAACAACTTCTCCCAAGAAAGTGCTGAAACAAGTGGGGTCCATTTTGGCTAGAAAAAAATGAAGACATGTGGCTTCCTCCTATATCTGACATGTGCCTCAGAGACTAGACCTACTCTGCACTGCTCCAGGGAGCAGAGCTGGGCAGTGGAATGGACACAAGCTTAAGCCATGGGTCAGAGAGGCCTAGTGTGGGCAATGGGTAGGGGAAAGGAGTACTTGGTGAGATTTCTTCTCTCTCCCCTCTCTCCCTCCTGTCCTCTTGCTTTCATCTCTCTCCAGGGTTGGGGTTGGGCAGTGTGGGGGAGAGGGACTGCCCTCAGGACAGCTCTTACTTGACTTGAACTCTTGTGGACGGTTGTTGCATCTCTTGACCCAGCTGGTGACCACAGCCAGATCCTTTCCAGAATGTTGCAGTGAGCTCTTCAGAGAGGGTTCCCCCTTCCAATTGCTGGGGATTATCACCTACAAGAATAGGCCCCCTTGCAGAATAACAATGATGAATAACAAACCTGATTCTAGCACAGGCAAATGGGTAAGAGTGTTCCCTTTTACTGACAAAGGAGAGTGGCAGTGTATTTGTGAATGTGTGTGCCCACACGTACATGAGAGTGAGCAGGTGTACATACCTAGCTAGGGAGACCAAGGGCTGGCCTCGAACAATAGAAATTGATTTGGGTGGTATGGTTAGGTGGAGGGAGGGACTGCAAATTTCATGAGACGCCATCTGATATCAGCCACGGCTGTTGCCAGGGAAAATGTGCCAGGACTTGAAAGGGTTAGAAGATCTGAGTAGAGATATTCTGGAGAATTCTGAAAAGAATTCTGGAGATTTGTATCCAGATGTGGTTTTGCATAAGATGTGATGACAAACACCCACCCTGTGTCATCACAGCTTTGAAACCATTGCAAGCTGTTTGTTTCTATGTTGTGCGTTTGCTCTCTGGAAGGGGGTAGCATTTTAATGCTTTGAATCTCTCGGCTGCTCCCTGTTTCCTTAGAAATACCAGATTTCCATATCCTCTTAATATATCAGACTCACTTGACTACAGCTTCTTGATCTACATGGGACAAAATATATTTTTGTTGAATTTTTCTTTATTTGGAAAATTGCCTTTGATATGTTGTCCTTTTTATGCTGTATGTGGTAGAAGAGAAAGCAATTAGGAAATTCTATAGACATGTGGATATATCTCCTTATACACTGTGCATTTTTTGATATCATTCATGTCAATAACATAATGTTCGTTGAAGCCAGTCTATAGGAAAAACTTTATATCAGGCACTAGTGGAGAATCAAGAGAAATAAATAAAATGGACTGCATTCTTAAGATGTTTGAGTTCTGAACTGAGGAGCCTGTTACGTAAAACAAAGGCTTGCATAAAAATATGTAAATGAACTTAGCAAAAATTGTAATATGTAAGTTGAGTTTTAGCACAAGTTGTAATACAAGGCAGACTGTGATCATTGTTGCAATACTGGCAATGTGTTCTGGAGACCGTATGGGATATGGGATAAGGAGCGCTCAGAGCACCCTTGGAGAGACAGCACTGTGGTTTTGACCTGAGTGTGAATGCTGATCCTCCTCTTACTAGCTGGATGACTTTGGACAAGTCATCTAATCTTTCTGAGCCTAGTTTCCTGATCTCTAAAATGGGCATATTGATAGAACCTATCTTGTAGGGCTGTTATGAGGATTCTGTATGATGTTGTACCAAATGCATTTACATAATGCTTGACCCATAAGAGCTCAGAATATGGTGGCCTTTGTTAAGCCCCTTAATCTACAAATGAGGGCTTCCCAGGTGGCTCAGTGGTAAAGAATCCATTTGCCAATGCTGGAAACACAGGAGAGGAGGATTTGACCCCTGGATTGGGAAGATCCCCTGGAGGAAGGAATGGCAACTCACTCCAGTATTCTTACCTGGAAAATCCCGTGGACAAAGGAGCCTGGCAGGCTACAGTCCATGGGAGTCACAAAGAGTGGGACATGACTGAGCATAAACACATACACAATCTACAAAGGAATAAGACAGATGAATGCAGTGTTTCATTATACATTCAATATGCCTGTCATTCTGGTTGATTAACTCTTGATCTTTCTATGACCATAACCCATTATTAATAGTTTTAAAGTATGTAATGTTTACTTCAGGTGACCTGAATAGAGAGAGGCCTTTCAGTCCTATGGAGCAACTTGACTTATGGGACACAAGTTGCAGATGGCACTATTAAGAGTCCCCCTAGGGAAGAAGACAAAGCTCAAAAAGCACCTGTGGCTCCAAGGCCTGTGGCCTCTATAGATTTTTCAGAATGTTGTGTTCATACTGTCTGGAATACAAGACCTTTGGACACTCTGGAAACTCCCATGTCTAGAACAACAGAGGCGATGTTTCTGCCAGATCTGGCACAGCTTAGACCCCATCTGAACCCTCAGAGCTCACTGAGCCCGTGTTCAAACAGACATTGATTAAATAGAAGATGCCAGAAGCAGGAGAACTGGGTGGCTAAAAAGTAGAGGAACAACTTCTCCCAAGAAAGTGCTGAAACAAGTGGGGTCCATTTTGGCTAGAAAAAAATGAAGACATGTGGCTTCCTCCTATATCTGACATGTGCCTCAGAGACTAGACCTACTCTGCACTGCTCCAGGGAGCAGACTGGGCAGTGGAATGGACACAAGCTTAAGCCATGGGTCAGAGAGGCCTAGTGTGGGCAATGGGTAGGGGAAAGGAGTACTTGGTGAGATTTCTTCTCTCTCCCCTCTCTCCCTCCTGTCCTCTTGCTTTCATCTCTCTCCAGGGTTGGGGTTGGGCAGTGTGGGGGAGAGGGACTGCCCTCAGGACAGCTCTTACTTGACTTGAACTCTTGTGGACGGTTGTTGCATCTCTTGACCCAGCTGGTGACCACAGCCAGATCCTTTCCAGAATGTTGCAGTGAGCTCTTCAGAGAGGGTTCCCCCTTCCAATTGCTGGGGATTATCACCTACAAGAATAGGCCCCCTTGCAGAATAACAATGATGAATAACAAACCTGATTCTAGCACAGGCAAATGGGTAAGAGTGTTCCCTTTTACTGACAAAGGAGAGTGGCAGTGTATTTGTGAATGTGTGTGCCCACACGTACATGAGAGTGAGCAGGTGTACATACCTAGCTAGGGAGACCAAGGGCTGGCCTCGAACAATAGAAATTGATTTGGGTGGTATGGTTAGGTGGAGGGAGGGACTGCAAATTTCATGAGACGCCATCTGATATCAGCCACGGCTGTTGCCAGGGAAAATGTGCCAGGACTTGAAAGGGTTAGAAGATCTGAGTAGAGATATTCTGGAGAATTCTGAAAAGAATTCTGGAGATTTGTATCCAGATGTGGTTTTGCATAAGATGTGATGACAAACACCCACCCTGTGTCATCACAGCTTTGAAACCATTGCAAGCTGTTTGTTTCTATGTTGTGCGTTTGCTCTCTGGAAGGGGGTAGCATTTTAATGCTTTGAATCTCTCGGCTGCTCCCTGTTTCCTTAGAAATACCAGATTTCCATATCCTCTTAACAAGCTGGTGCCTGTTCCACTCCTTGGATATTTCTCTGCTACTTATTTACAAATGGGGAAGCAGCTTTTAGAAAAGCAGTTTGTTGAAACATTCAATACACACCAAAACCCCAACATTTCTCTCTGCTGTTGGCCTTGCTTTCCCCTCACTACATCGCTCAGGAGCCAGTGTTAGAGTGGTTTCCTGTAACAATATGTTACTAAGTAATGAACTTTTCCTTGGTTCTTTGAATTATGAGGCATCACATTACTCGATGAAGCTTCAATTGCTCTCTAGGGAAACTGGAGATGAAAATCTTTACTTCAGAGAGTTGTGGTCAGAATTCAATGAAATATGTTAACATTAAAATAGGGGTTCAGTAAATGCCAGCTCCCATATTATAAAGAAGGCAGCAGGCAACAGCACTGTTCAGAAGCACACATTCATAGGTGTAATCAGTTCTGCTCTAATACTAATATGCATTTCCCCGAGTTTTCACCATTCTACAAAACTGCACAACAAAAAGCACAGCATTCACTGGAATAATAAACTAGGGGCGCAACGCTTAAAAACTTTGTCAGCGACGCATGGGGAAAAAATAGGACCCTAATAAAAAAGATAGCACAGTTTTGCACATGTTAAATGGTTAAGGGGCATATAAATAGAATAAGTATGGCACTTGACCTTGTGAAAAAGTTGAAATTTACTTTTGGAAGTGGACTTTGGTAGGGCCACAGCTTGTGTGTTATTCTGAAATGGTGGAACGTGGTCTATCTGTGGCTCACAAACCATGCCATGAACTCAGGTAGCTGGTAGATGTTTGAGGTGTGAGCACGCATGTCTTTTGCATATTCCTACAGGGCTCAGTTCAGCTATGTGCAGTTTCCACATTCACTTAATGTTTTCTAAGAAAGAAATCAAGCATAAACAAACAGAAAATTTGTGCTAGGCACAAATGGTTCCCTAATGTATCACTTGCATTGAACACATTTGTGGTTTCAAAACAAACATTGTAGCGGAACTGATGTACTTAGCTGATGCTGTTGAATGAATGAATGAATAGTGGATGCTCTGCTGCTGCTGCTGCTGCTGCTGCTAAGTTGCTTCAGTTGTGGCCGACTCTGTGTGACCTCATAGATGGCAGCCCACTAGGCTCCTCTGTCCCTGGGATTCTCCAGGCAAGAACACTGGAGTGGGTTGCCATTTCCTTCTCCAATGCATGAAAGTGAAAAGTGAAAGTGAAGTCGCTAGTTGTGTCTGACTCTTAGCGACCCCATGGACTGCTGCCTACCAGGCTCCTCTGTCCATGGGATTTTCCAGACAAGAGTACTGGAGTGGGGTGCCATTGCTCTAGGTCATAGAAAAAGCATTATGCTACTTCTTGGAAAGTACATTTGTAGTGTTTGGAATTAGATTAAAAAAAACTCTATGGTCTTCGGGTTTTAACACTAATGGAGGGACTTCCCTGGTGGTCCAGTGGCTAAGATGCTATGCTCCCAATGCAGGGGAACCGGGTTCCATCCCTGGTCAGGGAACTAGATCCCACACGACACAACTAAACGTTCACATGCTGTAATGAAGACGAGAGATTCTATGTACCACAGCTAAGGCCCAGCAGAGTCAGCTAAATACATTTAAATAAATAAAACAGTAGGTAGCTATTCCAGACCTTCTGAAGCCTCCTCCTGTGGTGACTTTCAGTCTAGGCTTGGCAGAGCCCCTTCAGGGGTCACTGACAGAATAGGGGTGGAGGGAGCTGCAAGTTCCCCTGCCCTCCTCTTTAACCAGGACCCTCAGCATTGTATCTGCTTTTCTTTTTGTTTTCTTTTGAACTAAGGGTTCTGCGGCTAATTCACACGTCTCCAAACCATCAGTGATTGAGCTGACCAAATTTTGTTTTACAAACTAGTTCTCAGGAATATATTAATATCTTCTTTTTGTGGATACTGTGGATACTCGGTTGGTACTAATACTCCAAAATTAGTCGAATTTAGCCAAGAAATATGCAAGTGGGGCTTCAAATTACCATTTTGCCTTCATCAGCAATGGTGCATACTGGGCTTCACGTTAAATCCAACACCAGGCTGGGCAGATCTCAGATGAAGGTTGATGGGCATTTAAATCTAGTGCATTGATGATGTTCCTGTCTCTTTGCAAACACAAACAGTGTGATTTTCTTTATTTTTCATTTTTAGAGAGCTGGATTGAAAGATGTCTCAATGAAAGTGAAAACAAGCGTTATTCCAACCACACATCTCTGGGGAGTGTTTCTAATGATGAAAGTAAGTGTTTAAAACTCAATCTTCCATGATGTCCTGGCTATGGGCTGTGTTCTGATGAGGAATGGTGCTTCTGGAATGCTAGACTAGGGCATGTTAGCCGAAACAAGAGGCTCTCCAGCCATTTATGAATACCCAAGCCTGCCTTATAATATCCTCCAGGAGGGAGTTCAGTGCATTCAGATGGATGTGGAAACTGAGGCCACAGCAAAAACTTGCTGTTTACACATTCTCAGTGTCTGAGTCCCTAAAGACTCCTACCTCAGTGATGCTCCAGTGGGAAAATGTGGACTTTGAATGGGAAAGGCCATTCTCTGTAGATATGGATTTAAAGGAGTGTGTCATGGGACTGTTATTTTAAAGTCACAAATGTCTTTGGTGCTGGAAAGTAACGATTTCTCCTGCATCTTGAACTAGAGAACTGGAATTGATGGAAAGATATAAATTGCTGTGTTTGTTCCTTTCCCTGTGTTATGTCAGGCTAGGGCTCCTGGGTACCTTATATTAAGAGCAGAGGACTACTTGGGACTTGTATTTGTCCCTAAAGCACTATAAAAAGGGGGCAGCTTATTATAAAGTCATTTCCAACGGGACAGAATGTCTTTCTTAGCTGGTAAAATGTATCTTCTTAGTTCAGTCTTCTCAAAGACTCGGGGACTCTTCAGGGAAGATTTAGCCATGTTGTTGTATGTCATGGTAGGTTTTCTTTTTCATTGCTGCATAGTACTCCACTGCATGCTTCTATCACAGTGTATGTATCAATTTAAATGTTGACGGATATTTAAACTGCTTCAAGTTTTCAACTGGTTAAGAATCTCTGAACATTCTTTTTTAACGTTTATTTTAATGTGGTAGAATATGCCTGATGTAAAATTTATCCTTTTAACCATGTTAAGTATATAATTCAGTGGCCTTAAGTACTTTCACCTCATTGTGCAACCATCAGCACTATCCATCTCCAGAACTTTTTTCATCTCCCCAAACTAAAATTCTGTACCCATTAAACAATAGCTCTCCATCCTCCTTTGCCGCTAGTCCCTAGCAATTATTGCCCTACTTTCTGCTGCTGCTGCTGCTGCTGCTGCTAAATCACTTCAGTCATGTCTGACTCTTCGTGACCCCATGGACCGCAGCCTACCAGGCTCCTCTGTCCATGGGATTTTCCAGGCAAGAGTACTGGAGTGGGGTGCCATCGTCTTCTCCACTACTTTCTGCTATTCGTTATGAATTTGACTAACTGTAAGAATCTCATATAAGTGGAATCACACAGTATTTGTCCTTTTGTGACTGACTTATTTCACTTGGCATAATATTCATCCATATTGTAGCATGTATCACAATTTCCTTCCTCTTAAGACCGAATACACTCCACTGTATGTATATACACCACATTTTGTTTATCCATTCATCCATTGATGGACATTTGGGCTATTTCTATTTTTTGGCTAGTGTGAATGATGCTGCTATACACACATGTGAACAAATAACTGGTTGAGTTCTCCTTGCATTCCTTTTGGATATATAACCAGAAGTGAAATTGCTGGGTCATATGGTAATTCCGTATTTACTGTTTTGAGGCACTGCTATATTTCCATGGTGGCTGCACATTCTCACCAGCAATGTGCCAGAGCTCCAACTTCTCAACATTCTTGCTAATACTTGTTATTTTCTGTTTTTTTTTTTGTAATAGTCATTCTAATGTATAAGGTAATATCTATTTGTGGTTTTGATTTGTAGTTTCCTAATGATTAATGATGTTGAGCATCTTTTTGTGTACTAAGTGACCATTTGTATTATGTATGTTTTGGAGTAATGCCTATTCAAGTCTTTCAGCCGGTTTTAAAACATAAAGCTCGGGAACTTTGAAAATTTTATTTGTTCATTTTTGGCTGTGCTGGGTCTTTGCTGCTGCATGCAGGCTTTTCCTAGTTGTGGCAAGCAGGGGCTATTCTCTAGTTGTGGTGCACAGGCATCTCGCTGGGGTGGCTTCTCTTGTTGAAGAGCATATGGACTCCAGGGTGCCCATGGGCTTCAGTTTCTGTGACCCATGGGCTTAGCTCCCCCGGGGCATATGGAATCTTCCTGAACCAAGGATCAAACCTGTTTACCACTCACCACTGGGGAAGTTCCTACAATTCAACAACCACAGAAATAAACTGTCTGATGATCCTTTTTCAAAAGTCAGATAGTTTATTTCTGTGGTTGTTGAACTGTAGGAACTTCCCAAATGGTGAGTGATATTGAACATTTCTTTCATGTGCTTATTGACTGTTTTATTCTTTGTAGAAATGTCCATTTAAGTCTCCCAACTGCTAGCTCTTTACATATTTGTACATTAACCTCTATCACATATATATGTTGGAAGTATTTTTCTCCGATTCTGTGGGTTGCATTTCACTCTGTTGCTTGTGCTCTTTGATGCACAGTTTGTAGTCTAATTTGTCTATTTTTCTTTTTCTTAAATTTATGTATTTTTAATTGAAGGATAATTGCTTTTCAGTATTGCATTGGTTTCTATCAAACATCAACATGAATCAGCCACAGGTTTACCCATGTCCCCTCCCACCTGGACATCTATTTTTTCTTTTATCTGTGCTTTGGTGTCCATATTCAAGAAATCACTCCCAAATCCAATGACATGAAGGTTTTCCTTTGTCTTCTTCTGAAAGTTTTATAGTTTTATCTCTTATGTATAGGTTTTTGATTCATTTTGAGTTAATTTTTGGTAACTTTTCACTTTTTGTTTTCTCAGTTTATGTCTTTTCAAAATTTCATGCACTTCTGTTCTTATCTCTAGGTTTTCCTCCCTTGCACTTCCTTTGAGTTCAATTTTTTGCCTTTTTCTATTGTGAGACAGACACTTAGATCACTGATTTTCAATTTTTTCTAAGGTAGGCATTTAAAGTTATAAAAATTCCTCTAACTACCACTTAACTGCATCACATAATTTTCCTGGTGTCATATGTGCATTATTATACAGTCAAACTTATTTTTTAATCCCTATTGTGATTTGTTATTTTACCCATGATTTATTTAGAAATCTATTGCTTAATTTCTAAAAACTTAGGGATTTCCTAGTTGCCTCTCTACTAGGCAACCTTATATGACTGCTGTTATAATTCCACCATGGCCACAGAACATATTCTGTATGACTTCAATGTTTAAAATTAGTTAAGACTTGATTTTTGTCCAAACATATGTTCGATTTGGCAAATGCTCACATATGCTTGTAAGGAATGAGTATTCTGTCATGTTTGGATGGAATATCCTACAGGTATCAATTAGATCAGGCTGGTTAACCATGTTTTTCAGATGTTCCATATCCCTATGGATTTTGATGTTGTCTCTAAGTACTGAGAGAGGTATTATTACAGTGTGTTACCTATCTTTTCAGTTTTGTTAATTCCTGCTTTACATGTTTTAAAGTATTGATTTCTTAGAAATTTAGGATTGTTGAATCCTCTTGTTGAAATAATGTCCCTCCTTATATTGGGTTTCCCAGGTGGCTCAATGGTAAAGAATCCTCCTTCCAATGCAGGTGACGCAGGAGACTTGGTCAATTCCTGGTCAGAAAAATCCCCTGGAGAAGGAAACTGCAATCCACTCCAATATTCTTGCCTGGAGACGCCCATGGACAGAGGAGCCTGTTGGGCTACAGTCCATGGGGTTGAAAAAGAGTCACACAGTGACTTAGAGACTAAACAGCAGCATCTCCTTATGTCTAGTAATACTTATTGCCTTCATATCTATTTTATCTGATGTTACTATAACTATACCAGCTTTATTTTTTTTTAATTGGGATTGTTGTGGTATATCTTTGTCTTTTTATTTTCAACCTTTCTGAATTCAATATTAGGATCTTTTATATAGTTTAAAAAAACCAGTCAGATTATCTTTAACTGGAATATTCAGATCATTTAAATGTAATATAGTTACTTACACTGTTGAGCTTAAATCAGCAAACTTGCTATCTAGTTTTTATTTCTCCCATCTGACTTTATTTCTTTATTCCTCCCTTGTTCTTTTTTTCGGGAAAGGGATTAACGCAGTTAAATATTTTAAAGTGTTTTTCTCTGCTAACTCTCCGATTAGATGTCCTTTTAGAGTGTTTCACTCAGGGATTACATTCTGCACCCTTCCTTTCATGTCTGCCTCGCATGAATCCTTCCCCCACTTCAAATACAGGGCATGAACACTCTCACAGCCTGACCTAACTGAACACTTTTCCATCATCTGTGCCATTGCTTCAGTGTATTTTACATCTACCTATGTTATAACCTCTGTAAGATGTTTTTATCACTGTCTTACATATTGAAGTGAAGTCGCTCAGTCGTGTCCGACTCTTTGCGACCCCATGGACTATAGCCCACCAGGCTCCTCCATCCATGGGATTCTCCAGGCAAGAATACTTGAGTGGGTTGCCATTTCCTCCTCCAGGGGATCTTTCCAACCCAGGGATCGAACCCAGGTCTCCTGCATTACAGGCAGACGCTTTAACCGCTGAGCTAGTCAGTGTTTATTGCTATTTATTCGCACACTGACCCTTTCCAGGGCTCTTCATCCTTGCCAGCAAGTCCTTGTTTCCATCTTGGATAACTTTGTTCGTTTCCTTCATAACTTTATTTATTTATTTAGGCTGCAATGTGCGGCATGTGGAATCTCTGCAGGATCCTAGTTCCCTGACCAGGGATCAAACCCATGACCTCTGCATTGAGAGCACTGTGTCTTAACCACTGGACACCAGGGAAGCTCAAGGATTATTACTTCTTTAACCCAAAGAAATTCCTTTACTATTTTTGGTAGGGCTGTATACAGTAGTGTAGATCAAGAAAACCATTGTGATTTTACCTTGATTTTTGAAAGATATTTTTGCTGAATATAGAATTCTAGTTTGGTAAGATTTTTATTTCCCTTTCAACTCTTTAAAGTTTTCATTGCATGGTTCTCTGGTTTCTCAAAGTTAGGCATCAGACTTACTTTTACTCGTTTGAATGAAGTGTACCTTTTTGTCTCAGACAAAAAGATATTTTTCTTTGTCTTTAGTTTACAGCAGTTTGACTGTGATGTTCTACCCCAGGTTCAATCCCTTGTCCAGGAACTAGATCCTGCCTGCTGCAACTAAGATCTGGTACAGCCAAATAAATAAATAAATATTTAAAACATTTCTTACCTCTTAAAAACTGTCTCTTCTGTAGGTCTCTACTCTCAACGAATTTTCATTCCAGAAGGGAAGCTAAGGTGCATGTTTGCATATTAGTAAGGCAAGGTTGTATGTGATAAATTCCACTTGAATTGTGTTCTACCTTGTCATACCAGGTATGTTCCTGGATTCCAGTATGACCTCACTGGAAGCTTGTTAGAAATGCAGAATCTCAGGCCCACTCCAGATCGACTGAGGCACACTCTGCATTTTAACAAACCCCTAGGTGATTAAAATGCATGCTGAAGTTTGGGATCAGTCACACAGTTGGAAAATGACTAGGGAAGGCATCTTGAAGGAGGCAGTGTTTGTGCTGGGTCTCCTAGGATCCGTGTGGCTCCTTTAAGTAAAGGACTGGGAGGCAAAAACCCACAAGGCAGGTTTTGAACTTGAAGAGTTTTCCACACTGTCTTGAGCAGAGAGATGGAAGGGTCATGGGAACCAGGACTGGGGAGGAGAGTTTGGACCAAGTTGGTGAGGGACTTGGATTCTGACGAGGGGTTTGGAGCTCCATGGTTGCAGTGCCACTGCAGGGGCTGAGTGGAGGAGTGGCAGACCCGTCTTCAACGCTTTAACCGCTGAGCTAGTCAGTGTTTATTGCTATTTATTCGCACACTGACCCTTTCCAGGGCTCTTCATCCTTGCCAGCAAGTCCTTGTTTCCATCTTGGATAACTTTGTTCGTTTCCTTCATAACTTTATTTATTTATTTAGGCTGCAATGTGCGGCATGTGGAATCTCTGCAGGATCCTAGTTCCCTGACCAGGGATCAAACCCATGACCTCTGCATTGAGAGCACTGTGTCTTAACCACTGGACACCAGGGAAGCTCAAGGATTATTACTTCTTTAACCCAAAGAAATTCCTTTACTATTTTTGGTAGGGCTGTATACAGTAGTGTAGATCAAGAAAACCATTGTGATTTTACCTTGATTTTTGAAAGATATTTTTGCTGAATATAGAATTCTAGTTTGGTAAGATTTTTATTTCCCTTTCAACTCTTTAAAGTTTTCATTGCATGGTTCTCTGGTTTCTCAAAGTTAGGCATCAGACTTACTTTTACTCGTTTGAATGAAGTGTACCTTTTTGTCTCAGACAAAAAGATATTTTTCTTTGTCTTTAGTTTACAGCAGTTTGACTGTGATGTTCTACCCCAGGTTCAATCCCTTGTCCAGGAACTAGATCCTGCCTGCTGCAACTAAGATCTGGTACAGCCAAATAAATAAATAAATATTTAAAACATTTCTTACCTCTTAAAAACTGTCTCTTCTGTAGGTCTCTACTCTCAACGAATTTTCATTCCAGAAGGGAAGCTAAGGTGCATGTTTGCATATTAGTAAGGCAAGGTTGTATGTGATAAATTCCACTTGAATTGTGTTCTACCTTGTCATACCAGGTATGTTCCTGGATTCCAGTATGACCTCACTGGAAGCTTGTTAGAAATGCAGAATCTCAGGCCCACTCCAGATCGACTGAGGCACACTCTGCATTTTAACAAACCCCTAGGTGATTAAAATGCATGCTGAAGTTTGGATCAGTCACACAGTTGGAAAATGACTAGGGAAGGCATCTTGAAGGAGGCAGTGTTTGTGCTGGGTCTCCTAGGATCCGTGTGGCTCCTTTAAGTAAAGGACTGGGAGGCAAAAACCCACAAGGCAGGTTTTGAACTTGAAGAGTTTTCCACACTGTCTTGAGCAGAGAGATGGAAGGGTCATGGGAACCAGGACTGGGGAGGAGAGTTTGGACCAAGTTGGTGAGGGACTTGGATTCTGACGAGGGGTTTGGAGCTCCATGGTTGCAGTGCCACTGCAGGGGCTGAGTGGAGGAGTGGCAGACCCGTCTTCAGAAGGCGAGTTTGGTTCTCTGCAGGTGAATTGGAGCCAGGAAGACACTTCAGAGGCTCCCACCTGGTCCGGGTAAGGGGACGAGGCTGAAGCCCAGGGTGATATCGATGGGATGGAGGGAACTGGACAGACTAGGGTAATGGGATGGGTCCGAAGAGCAGGAACCCAGTGGGATTCCTTGGGATTCCTGTTTCCCTGCGTGGGAAACAGAACAAATGACTGCACAGTCCTGTAACCCTGACGGGCCCACGTCTTCTAGGCTTCGGGTCACCGTTTTCTTAATAGCTAAATCAAATGACTTCAGCCCCTATCTTAGATCCTGGGCAGATGTCTAGAGTTTTCCCTGTATCTCCAAGAGTTATCAGACTGTGGGAGTGTGTGTGAGTGTGTGTGTGTATGAATGACAGTCCATATGAAGTCCTGTTCCCTCTGCTCGTTGACAACTCCTAACAACTGTCAGACCCTTCGGCAGCTCCCTCCCACCTGCCCCATGCAACATCCTCCTCCCTTACCGTTTCTAAGCCTTCACCAGCTCATTATCCTGGCGTTACTGACAGACCGGTGGTGAAGGGGAATATTTCTAGCACAGGGACAGGAAGAGTTGGAATTCAACAGCATGGTGGCATATAACTGGGGTCACAGTGGGTCACCACTTAATTCGACTCATCATTAACATTAAAATCTCATCGAATTCCAGGGCTAGAGAGGTGAGTTTACTTTTCTCTCCCCCTACTCGACATGTCCGGTTATCATCCAGTTTGGTATTTTCTAACTCCATAAGAGAGGGTTCCAGAGAAATGTGGTTAAACTGGTCCACATTACCATGGATTTGTAGGCAAAAGCCCCCAGCCCCACCAAGAGCAGAAAGGCTCTGAGATAGCTCCTAGAGCAAGGACGGGGCTTGGAGCCAGAGGTCTAGGGTGGGAGGCGTGCCACAGAGAGTCCATCTAGAATGGCTTTCAGAAACTGGATTGCCCATGTGGGATGAACCCTGCAGTGTTAGTCCCGGCTGGGAACCTAGGTGCAGCCCTGCAGGCGGGCTTGGGAGGCCCAGTGCTTAGGTTATGATTTAAGACAACCTCCAACTCTTGCCCTTCCTCGGTCTCCATACCCATCATGGGCTGCTCTGTTTTTTGATTTTTGTAAATATTTTCTTGAACGTGCCCCACGACATGTGGAATCTTAGTTCCCCAACCAGGGATCAAAACTTGGATTGGAAGCTCAGAGTCGTAACCACTGGGCTGTCAGGCAAGTGTCCCTACAGATTGCCGTTTCTGCCCCCTGAGTGTCTGTCTGTTCTCCTTGTGGAGAATTAGGTAGCTCCCCCTTTGTGCATGAAGCCCACTGCCAAGACCTTCTGCACCTCTGCTTACTCCCTCCACAGCTGTCAGTCCCTGAGGGGAAAGGAGCGTGTCTGATGGACTGGGCCTCACTTAATACAGAAGGCCTGGGGCATCATAGGTGCTTACTGAGTGCTTATTGCTGCTGCTGCTGCTAAGTCGCTTCAGTTGTGTCCGACTGTGCGACGCCAGAGACGGCAGCCCACCAGGCTCCCCTGTCCCTGGGATTCTCCAGGCAAGAACACCGGAGTGGGTTGCCATTTCCTTCTCCAATACATGAAAGTGAAAAGTAAAAGTGAAGTCGTGTCCGACTTTTAGCGACACCATGGACTGCAGCCCACCAGGCTCCTCCATCCATGGGATTTTGCAGGCAAGAGTACTGGAGTGGGGTGAGTGCTTATTAAGTAATGGTTTTTAGCAAAGCAAAATACTGTACAGCCATGCTAGATTATGATCCATATCTGTAATTTACTTTCAGCTTTTGGCACTCCAGGACCATTTTAACCATTTGAAGAGGTTCTTCCTTCTGATATTCTCTCCCCAACAGGATCTTTAGGTCCCTCCCTGGTCTTCCCTTCTAAGCTTCCTAATGGGAAGCATATTTGTTTATGCATCCTTCAGGCATTTCCAATGTTCATTGTATATTCTTCCAGGATTTGATTTCTTTATGCAAACAAACATTCATATATATGTTCTTTTTTGCCATTTTCTCTTTTATTGCCACTTTCTTACACACAAAAAATAGCACCTTATATACACTTTGCTGTGACTAGCTTTTTAAAAATAAATCCTAGAGTGTAAGAATGGAGACAGCATTCTATCAAAACTTGGATTGGAAGCTCAGAGTCGTAACCACTGGGCTGTCAGGCAAGTGTCCCTACAGATTGCCGTTTCTGCCCCCTGAGTGTCTGTCTGTTCTCCTTGTGGAGAATTAGGTAGCTCCCCCTTTGTGCATGAAGCCCACTGCCAAGACCTTCTGCACCTCTGCTTACTCCCTCCACAGCTGTCAGTCCCTGAGGGGAAAGGAGCGTGTCTGATGGACTGGGCCTCACTTAATACAGAAGGCCTGGGGCATCATAGGTGCTTACTGAGTGCTTATTGCTGCTGCTGCTGCTAAGTCGCTTCAGTTGTGTCCGACTGTGCGACGCCAGAGACGGCAGCCCACCAGGCTCCCCTGTCCCTGGGATTCTCCAGGCAAGAACACCGGAGTGGGTTGCCATTTCCTTCTCCAATACATGAAAGTGAAAAGTAAAAGTGAAGTCGTGTCCGACTTTTAGCGACACCATGGACTGCAGCCCACCAGGCTCCTCCATCCATGGGATTTTGCAGGCAAGAGTACTGGAGTGGGGTGAGTGCTTATTAAGTAATGGTTTTTAGCAAAGCAAAATACTGTACAGCCATGCTAGATTATGATCCATATCTGTAATTTACTTTCAGCTTTTGGCACTCCAGGACCATTTTAACCATTTGAAGAGGTTCTTCCTTCTGATATTCTCTCCCCAACAGGATCTTTAGGTCCCTCCCTGGTCTTCCCTTCTAAGCTTCCTAATGGGAAGCATATTTGTTTATGCATCCTTCAGGCATTTCCAATGTTCATTGTATATTCTTCCAGGATTTGATTTCTTTATGCAAACAAACATTCATATATATGTTCTTTTTTGCCATTTTCTCTTTTATTGCCACTTTCTTACACACAAAAAATAGCACCTTATATACACTTTGCTGTGACTAGCTTTTTAAAAATAAATCCTAGAGTGTAAGAATGGAGACAGCATTCTCATTCTTTTCTTGTTCTTAGTGTTCTTTTTCACAGCTGTGTAGTATTCCACTGTGATGTCACCTAGCTAACTAGATGAGCACTGGGCTGTTTCCAGCACTTGTGCTGTTATAGCCAGATTGCAGTGAATAACCTTGTGTCTGGTCATTTCCTATGTGTCCAGGAGTAGTGGCAGTATCTGTTCACAGATGTGGGGCTGCTGGATAAAGGACATGTAGGATTTCCGTGATTCTATTAAATGTCTTTCCACATTGGGGGAGGCCATCATTTTGCATTCTCCCTGAAAGATAGGAGTCATCTGTTTCCCACAGCTTCACAGCAGAGTTTTGTGACTGTGGTTTGGATTTTTGCCAGTCTGATAAGTGAGAAATGGCATTTTAGTGTACTGTTCGTTTTCATTGAAATCGAGGATCTTTTCACATTTCAGGAACATTTGCATTTTCCACCACTCATGTATCTTGGGCTTTTTCTGTTTTGAATATTTGTTTAGTCACTTGTGGCCGTGCTGGGTCTTCATTACTGCGTGGGCTTTTTCTCAGCTGTGGTGAGCAGGGGCCACACTCTGGTTGCAGTGCTCAGCCTTCTCACTGTGGCGGCTTCTCTTGTTGCAGAGCGCAGGCTCCAGAACCTGCAGGCTTCATTAGCTGTGGCTCCTGAGCTCTACAGGACAGGCTCGAGAACTGTGCCCACGGGGCTAGCTGTTCAGCGGCATGTGGGATTTTCCCCCATCAGGGATCGAACCTGTGTCTCCTGCATTGGTGGGCAGGTTCTTCAACACTGAGCCACCAGGGAAGCCCTCCTTTTGGTTTTAGTAGAGCTCTTTGTAATAAAAGAGGAGGGAGTTGAGACTGTTGTCTGTGGTATGTTTGCAAGTTTCCCAAGAGAGTACTTACAGTGTGGGGTTTTTTCCCCACTTAGAGACTTTAGATTTTTCTCATGTGGTAAAATTTCTCAAAATTTCCTAGTATGACTCTGGGCTTTGTATCAACATTAGAAAGACTCTTTCCTGCTCCAAGATTATGAAGGAATTTACCCAGAGGAGGTGAAAGGAAGCAGGTGTGGGGCCCCCTCTGGGCAGTGCTGCCAACATCACAGTCTTGTTTGGGACTTAGCCCCATTCCCACGGGGAGATGGGTTTGCTGCCAGGGGCTGATGCCCATTGCCAAAGGCCTGGTCCAGGCACCCTGATCATCAGCTGGTGCTCTTTGCAGGGGCTGGAAGGGAAGTAGGTAAGGGGGAACGAAATGTTTGGCAGCCCTATTTGTTCCCAACAGGTGAGGTCTGGCCAGGTGCAGCCTGATTAGTATAATGAAAGGAAATAGAATTAGAACTTTGAAGTGAAACTTGAGGCTTATATAAATTTGAACCTTTCCTGGGATTTGAAAAGAAGTAATTAATTTAGAAACGTTCTCTGTCCATATTAAATGCTGCCATACCAGCTCTAGGCAAGAAATATTCTAAAACAGAGTTCCCAAATATTGTGAATTCAGCCAACATAGAGGCAGAAAACAAATGATTAGGTAGGTAATATGTTCCCTAAAAGTCTTTAGTTCAGTTCTCAGGTTTGAAGGGAGAATGAGGCTCATAAGTGTTGGGGTTCAGGGAGGTTGGGGTGTCCTTTAGCCTAGGTCCCTCTCCTGGCTCCACTGCTAAACTGTATGACTTAAGGTAAATCACTTCACCTCTCTGAGCCTCAGTTTCTTCCTCTGTAAAAGGGGATAATAGTCATAATTAAACCTAACATTAACTAAGCACTAAGAATGTATCAAGTATTTGATGTTTCACATTCATTAAATTATTCACTGTTTCAGGAAGCTATGGAAATTAAATGCAGTAATGTGAAGAGCTTTGCCCAGGACCTGGCATGTTATAAGACCCCAGTGAACATTCCCTGATGAAAGTGAAAGTGTTATTTTCTCAGTTGTGTCCAACTCTGTGACTCCATGGACAGTAGCCTGCCAGCTCCTCTGTCCATGGAATTCTTCAGGAAAGAATATTGGATAGCCATTTGTTTCTCGTGGGGCTCTTCATGACACAAGGATCAAACCCATGTCTTTCACACTGCACACAGAATCTTTACCATCTGGGCCACCAGGGAAGCAGTGCTGTTACTTTATATGCTTACTGCAATCAGATGGGTAGACTCAGCTTTTGACTGTGATATTATCTTAGCCATTTATTCATTCCACAGATACCTTCCATGTGTGGGCATTGGAAATACCATGGTGATTGCGGTCTGTGCCCACAGAGCTTACAAACCCCCAAGGCAGATGCACTGGCCAGCATGTAGTGGTCGCACCCTGTGAAAAGGGACATAGGGACACAGCTTTACTAGGGACCAGCCAGGGTGCTATGTTATTACCCCTATTTTACAAATAGAGAAATTAAGTCACCAAAAGTTTGTTTGAGGTCACGCAGCCAGCAAGTGACAGAGCCAGGATCTGAGCCTAGGAATTTGACTGCCAAGTTAATATTAGGACATAGATCCAGGAAGGGGAGCAGAGATGCTCACCATTGGGAAATGGACCAGGATTCTCTGGACGGGGATATTAGGAATGAAAACTGCAAAGTGGGAGCAGCAGGAGGGGCAGCATCTCAGTGGGAGGAATTTTAAGCCAGTGTTGCTCTCTGGCTTTCATAGGACGAGCGATGTGGGCCTGGAAGGTGGATGGCTCAGTGTGGGCCATGAATGGCTCCAGGAACCTTGTTGGGCTGGAATCCCGCCTTACAGGGTGAATCTTATTTGGTTTGAAGCATTTCTGCCTGTTAAAATGAAGAGGTACTTGGCAAGGCTGATTCCAAAAGACTCTATCAACCATGGCTATGTTCATTTTTCTAAAATGTGCTCTCCTGTCCTCTTTGCCTAGCGGGCTCCTGCTGCTCCTTCAGATCCCAAGCCTGGGCTTATACCCCTACTCGCTGCTGCCATAGCTTCTTGGGTCTGCCTTCTCAGCTCTTGCCCAAGACTTCCATTTTATTGGCTGACAGTTTGAGCTCAAGAGAGTAGAGACCATGTCTGTTTTGTCTCTCCCTTTAGCCCCTGGCCTGGGGCTGGAACATGCTCAATAAATGTTTGATGAAAGAGTGCATTCTCCAGCACTTCTGGGGAATTAGGATTGAGAGCCATCAGATAAGAGGGCGATGCCTGAGTGTGACACACACAGTCTTTGAGGAAAAGATGCTGGGAATGAAGTCCCCAGGGGTCTGGAGGGAAAGTGGCTGCAGAGGTTGGAGGCCTCTGTTTGATGACTGAGCCAAGGGCCCCTGTTGGCTCCAGGCAGACTAGTTCTTGTCTAAATGCTTTCAGTAGCCACCTCATGCCCATCACCGAGGAAAGTCCAGTCTCCATCGATGGGTGCATGGCTTCCTACAAGTGTTTCAGTCAGTTCAGTGGCTTAGTCGTGTTGGATTCTTTGCGACCCCATGGGCTGCAGCACGCCAGGGCTCCCTGTCCATCACCAACTCCCGAAGCTTACTCAAATGCATGTCCATTGAGTCGGTGATGCCATCCAACCATCTCATTCTCTGTTTTCCCCTTCTCCTCCTGCCTTCAATCTTTCCCAGCATCAAGGTCTTTTCAAATGAGTCATTTCTTCGCATCAGGTGGCCAAAGTGTTTCAGCCTCATGTTTCCTTACTTATTTCAGCTCGGTTTCCTTACTTATAGTAGAATATAAAACAACTCCTTAACACTGTTGGGAGGACCAAAATAAGGTAGCAAATGAAAAGTGGGTACAGTGCCTGGTTTAAGTACTTAGCTGGTGAATGCTATCAGTATTTTTATGGTCCTCTTTTTAGATGTTTCTAGTATTTTTTAAAATCATAGTTTGTGATATTTAATCCTCAAACAATCTTTATGACATCAGTTATGGTTTTCAAGTTTTAGGGAAGGGCCCTCCAACTTGGATGAGTCAAGCAACTGCTTAGGCTCTCAGAGTTGAGGACAAAGTTGGAACTCAAACCCATGTCTGCCTGCCCTCAAAGCCAATTCTCTTACCAGTGGTTGGTATTGGAAATGGGGCCTTAACAAAGTTTAGTTGGGGGAAAAAACTTGATACAGTAGAGATAGGTAACCCCTGAATGGGCTTCCCAGGTGGCTCAATGGTAAAGAATCCGCCTGCACAGGAGATGAGGGTTTGACCCGTGTTTCAGGAAGATCCTCTGGAATAGGAAATGGCAACTCACTCCAGTATTTTGCCTGGAAAATTCCATGGACAGAGAAGTCTGGTGGGCTACAATCCATGGGGTTGCAAAGAGTCACACAACTGAGCATACATGCACCCCCTGAACGGGAAGCACTAGGTATAATCCTGGTACGGGGAAATTTTCTGGCTCCAGACAATGGGCCACTTGCCTTTCCTCTCCCCCATGCTTTTCCGAATTCTGCTTGCCCTCCCCCCACCCAGAGCACCCCCTCCCTCAGCATCCTCCTCTCAAAATCTGACCTGTCCCTGTAAGGGTGACTGAGAGAGACAGTGTACAAGCCAAGATGTGCTATGTGGCCCTCACTTACCTTAAGTTAGGCGTGTTGTGTGTGTGTGCACTTGGGTGTGAAAGAGACACCGAAAACAGACTGGCAGTATATAGGATGAAGAGTTGACAACAGTGTGTCCTATTGAGAGGCACTTGGGTTTCCAGAGATTTCCATTTTCCATGTATTTTCCAAATTAAAAAAAATAAACATGTGTTATTTTTACAAACAGTAAACAAAGCTGTGTTTGAAATTCTGATCATCTCTTCAAGGTCAGCTCAAATGCTACTTCCCCTTTGGAGCTGTGCTGTCCGCTGCTGTGTGTTTGCTGTGCAGGGTCCCTATTAGTGCGGTTGTGTTTGCCCCCCATAAATTTTCCCGAGCAAATAGGCAGCCTCCCTTGCCTGCTTCCTGCAGTAGATTTCAGCTGAACAGAAGAAGGCAATGGCACCCCACTCCAGTACTCTTGCCTGGAAAATACCATGGACGGAGGAGCCTGGTGGGCTGCAGTCCATGGGGTCGCCAAGAGTCGGACACGACTGAGTGACTTCACTTTCACTTTTCACTTTCATGCACTGGAGAAGGAAATGGCAACCGACTCTGGTGGTCTTGCCTGGAGAATCCCAGGGATGGGGGAGCCTGGTGGGCTGCCGTCTCTGGGGTCACACAGAGTTGGACACGGCTGAAGCGACTGAGCAGAGACGCTCCACGGCCTCGGAGCCAGAGAAGCCCAGGGCAGCCTTTGCCACGCAGCTCCGGCACTGGCGTTTCCCAGCGCTTAGCTCTGAGCTCTGCCCTCTGGTCACAGATTCTCATTTGGTGGCTTCTCTTATGGCAGAACATGGGCTCATGGACTCAGTAGTTGTGGTGCACGGGCTCAGTTGTCCCAAGGCACATGGGATCTCAGTTCCCAGACCACGGGTCAAACCAGCGGCCCCCTCATTGCAAGGCGATTCTTAACCACTGGACCACCAGGGAAGTCCCTGAGTTCCTTTCACTCAGTCTTCCCTAGTACCTTTCAAGATAGGCATTATTACTATTACCGTCAGTTTAGAGACCAGAGATTGTCTTAAAGCTTGAAGGGGATTACCAGATGTCATAGCACTTCTCCAGCGCCCTTGCCCCCCTTCACCTCTTGACCAGGACTTTAAGCCACCTTGCTTCTCAGAAGGTGGCCTGATTTTTCAAGTCCCCGTGGTTTTATCCCCTCACCTTCTCCACCCTACCCTTGACTTTATGTCACCTTCCTTGACATCTGGTTCCCATCTCTGGCCCAGTTCAGGGTTCAGCTTACTTCTGGTTTCTCCTGGGAAATCTCTCTTGACTGGCCCTGCTTTTTCATGCTGTCTGGGTTGGCAGTATCCTCTCTGCCTACCCATATTGCAGCATTTATCACTTCTTATTGAACCTGATTTCTCTCGCTACTGTTTGTTTGTCTCTTTCCCCAACCAGACTCTAAGACAAGAGCTTAATTTCCTTATCCTCAGTGTCTAGTTGGCATACATTAGATATATAATGAATTTTTGTTGAATTAATTAATAAGATCCCTTCAATAGCCCTTTAAAATGACTAGGTTTACAAGTGAAGAAAAAAAAAAAGCCCAGAGGTTAAAGAGTTTTCTCAATCATGGCCAGTAAGGTTTTTAATTGGTTTTAGAATATAAATCTTTTGTGACCCACGTTGACTGATGTGCTGAAATTTTAAAAAGCAGAGGGAAAAAGCTACCCACTCCAGTGTTCTTGGGCTTCCCTGGTGGCTCAGCTGGTAAAGAATCCGCCTGCAATGTGGGAGACCTGGGTTCAGTCCCTTGGTTGGGAAGATCCCCTGGAGAAGGGAAAGGCTGCCCACTCCAGTATTCTGGCCTGGAGAACTCCATGGACTATATAGACTATATAGTCCATGGAGTCGCAAGAAGTCAGACACAACTGAGTAACTTTCACTTTCAGAGAAAAAAAATCCTGCCAATTCTAGGGGAAACCAAAATGTAAATCATGAGCTAGCACAAGCTGGACAGAGATATATTTAGGATGTTTATATATTTTTCCTTATTTAAAAATTGCAGTTGCTGTTGTTAACATAGCCTTCCTTTCAATTATTTACTTAGTGTAATTCTTAGGGTTGAGTTGTGGGGCCAAGTGACTGAATATTTTAGATAGCTGTCAATATCAGTGCAAAATCACTTACCAAACTATTGTACCAGTTACCACTACCTTCAGAGAAATGTGACACTATCAATTTGACCATTTGCACCCTAGCATTGGGATTTATTATTTTTAAAATTTTTGTTGTTCTCAGAGATATAAAGTTGTGCCTCATTGTTTTCTTTTTACTTCTTTGTGAACAGTTGAGGTTGAGTATTGTTCTTTACGTCTATTTACCTACGTTCTTATGAGACTCATATGTTCATGTTCCTTTTTGTGCCATGTTTTTAAGATTGTTGAAGACATTTGTGGAAGGCAGACTCAACTATTTGAGTGCCAATGGGAGGCACTGGCTGGAGGGAACACAAAGATGACTAAGATACCATCCTGCTTTCTTCTTTTTTAAATTGAGATGTGATTGACATACAAAACACTATATAAAGTTCCAGGTGTATAATATAATAATTCAATACTTGTATATATTACAAAATGATGACCCCAGTAATCTAGTTAACATCCATCATGATACATAGTTGCAGAATTTATTTTTCTTGTGATGAGAACTTCTAGGATTTACTCTCTTAGCAATGTTCAGAGAGCACTGTTAATTATAGTCACCATGCTGTACATGACATGCCCACAACCTATTTATTTTATAACTGAAAGTATATACCTCTTGACTCCTTTCACCAATTTTGCCCATCCCCTACCACAACCCATGGCAACCACCGGTCTATATCTGTTCTTTTATTTATAAGTTTTTTGTTGTTCCACATATAAGTGAAATCATATGATATTTGTCTTTCTCTGACTTATTTCACTTAGTGTGATGCCCTCAAGGTCCATCATTATTGTTGCAAATTGCAAGATTTCATTCTTTTTATGGCTGAATAATATTCATGTATATATATATGTATAAACTATTTTCTTTATCCATTCATCTGTGAGTGGACGCTTTGGTTGTTTCCATATCTTAGCTATTGTAAATAGTGCTGCAAAGACATGGGATGCAGATATCTCTTCTTACTAATGTTTTCATTTTCTTCAAATAAATACCCAGAATTGCTAGATTATGTGGTAGCTATATTTTGAACTTTTTGATGAACCTGCATACCATTATAGTTTTAGTTTTTACATTCGTCTTTCGTTGATTTTGAGTTAATTTTTTTATATGGTATAAGATAGTGGTCCAGTTTAATTCTTTTGCATATTGTTATCTAGTTTTCCCAATACCGTTTATTGAAGAGATTGTCCTTTTGCCACTGTGTATTCTTGGCTCCTTTGTCACAAATCATTGACTGTGCATGTGAGTTTATTTCTGGGCCCTCTGTTCTGTTCCATTTCTCTGTGTCTGTTTTTATGCCAATGTTCTACTGTTTTGATCACTATAACTTTGTAATTTAGTTTGAAATCAGGCATCCTTGTCTTCTTAAGTGGGATCTTCTTATGCAAGCTACTCAAGTCAGAGAGATGAATGTGGATATGTGTAGAAATAATAGAGTTGTACAGTTTGGATGGTTTTGGAGGCAGGGAAGTGAATAACCAATGAAAAGAGGTTTTATTAACTCAGAAAATTGTATTATCTCACTGAACAAAGATGCAGGGATTTTTAGGGTTGGTTAATGAGAGGCACAACATGATATTCAGAACCCCCAGGTTTCTCCCCTTTTCCTCTCTGACTTCCTTGGCATTGAATTTGTCCTCAGAGTGCTCTTTTCCCAGTTGAAAGTTTGCTACCTCACTCCAGTTATCATGTCCACTCACAGCCACGTTCGGAAGTAGGTCAGAGCAGGGTGTCTCTTCTGTTTCTTTCCCTTCCCCTTTCTCCCTCTTTCTCCTTTCATTTCTTTTCTTTCCTTTTGTCTTTCCTCCATTCCTCCCTTTCTTTCTCCCTCCCTCTCTCTCTCCCTCTTTCTTTCAAAAGCAGACTCCCCCCATCACCCTAGTTTTGGAGACCAGAAATTTGGAATCAATGCCCTTCTCCTTTTTGTTTGGAAAAAAATAACTTTCCCCAGAGCACACAGGGCTTCTTCTTAATCTGATAGTCCAGACCACCATGTCTCATGCCCCACCTAATCCACCAGGGGGGTAGAGTATATAAAATTACCATGATAGGTTTAAGTTAACCAGCATTCATGTCTCTAGGATTTGGGGGAGTGCAGTCATACTGCTATTCAGTGATGGAGACAGCTCTTCAAACTATAATGTGTTGTGTCAAATAAAAATACAAATTGATATAAGATTTTTCTGTAAAAGTCAGTTTCTCCTTTTTTCTTGTTAAAGTGTGATAAATCTCTTATGTTGAAAAAGCCAAAATGCCGTTGCTCTCAAAGCATCAACATTTGAGGACAATGTAGTCTTTTGAAACTTGAGAGAGCTGAAACAGCTGGGTGGTTTCCTACTGAAGTTCACTCCTTCTTCTTTTAACAGATGAGGAAAAAGAAAATAACAGAGCATCCAAGCCCCACTCCACTCCTGCTACTCTGCAATGGTAAGTTCCATTCTGAACAAGTTTTCTCTTGATGCAAAGCTCATATAACTAGTCTTCTTGCCAATAGCACAGCATATTAGTTGGAATGTCATAGTAACTTGACACCCAATAGCCCATATGCAATCAATTTAATTTGCAGGTGTGTGAAAAATACTCAACTTAGATATAGCCTGGAGATTTAAATTTTCATATTTATTTTATTTGGGAGTAGGCTTATTTTCCCCACATCAACACACTGACAAGGACTGGATTCCACATGGATGTTATTGACTTGAATAGAATCTATTATTTTAACAAATAATATTGCAGCCAATTATAGAGGTATAGGTCTGTTCTCCCTTACCAATGACCCCTCAATAAATGAATAATTAACTGCAACTATTCTACAATTGGGGCTTCCCTGGTGACTCGGAGAGTAAAGAATCTACCTGCAATGCAGGAGATGCAGGTTCAATCCCTGGGTTGGGAAGATCTGCTAGAGGAGGAAATGATAACCCACTCCAGTATTCTTGCCTGGGAAATCCCATGGACAGAGGAACTTGGTGGGCTACAGTCCATAGGGTCATGAAAGAGCTGGACATGACTGAGTGACTAACATTTCATACTATAATTATTTTTTGACATTAGTAACATGAATACAAATTATCTACTTGAGTGGCTCTCCCTTTACTATTTGGAATTCCTGGACTTGATGTAACAGTTAATGACGTGGTTTAAGTGTTTGCATTCATGTTTGATATGTACAGGTAAATTCCCCTGTAAGAGCTTGACTTACAAATTATGCTGTAGCTTTGAACACCAAGGCTACAGGAACACCTGACACTCACCCCTCAGAGGATTTTGTCAGTTAAAGGCTATTATAGCAGTGCAACTCACAAAGGCGAGGAAAGTGAGGAATTAAAGGGAAGGAGAGAGAAAGGGATGAATCTTCTGTGTGCCAGGCTACATGTTAGGCATTTTGTACAAGTGTCTCATTTCATTCTTACAATTCTGTCAAATTAGTGTTGTTATGCCCATTTTACAGATGAGGAAAAGAAAGCTTAGGCAGTTAAATCATTTATCCAAAAATACACACAGCCATGAAGTGGCAGAGGCAGGAACCTGGCTGGATCACTTTAACTGCAAAGCCTTTGCTTCAGAAAAAAGGAAGAGAAAAATCAGGGAAGATGGAGAGACCAGATCAGAGAAGTAAGCAGATGGGCTTTAATGAGCAAATCATATTAGATACTTTTGACATATTCACCACAGGTGAGAGGAAAACAACGCTGGGAGAAAGCATTTAGCATTCAACTCAATCTTCTCCAGCAAGAGTCTCAATAGTCAGCTTGTTTTGCTTCAAGGATAGCGAAGGTTGTTTTCAAGAGCTCCATTTCCAGTCTTTTGGTTTGTTTCCTTCAATTTGTCCCTACATTCCTTTTCTCACTGCATTTGCTGCTTTTTTTTGCTTTATTTAAAACTCTATTCTACTTTCCTCTTCAAATCTCTCCCTGTACCCTTCTGCCCAAATTATGGCCACACAGATCCCACAGTGCCAGCACACTGATGAAGGATCAGCATAAAAGACTGGGAGTGAGAGCTTCTAGAAATGCCAGGAATCAGTAGGTACTCTTGGTCTAATCATCTGAACACATCGTCCATTTCAGAGTGAAAAATTTGAAAGGGACTAGAAGAAAATCACCTTGTTCACATCTGTTTTTCTGTGATCTTCTGACATTTGCTTGGCAACAGAGAGGCTGTCGATAGTGTAATCTCTTACATCAGACTGCATGCATGTGGGTTAAGTTGCTTCAGTCATGTCCAACTCTTTGCAGCTCTATGGACTGCAGCCTGTGAGGCTCCTCTGTCCATGGGATTCTCCAGGCGTGAATACTGTAGTGGGTTGCCATGCCCTTCTCTGGGGGATCTTCCTAATCCAGGGATCAGACCCTCATCTTTTACATATCCATCATTAGCAGGGGGTTCTTTACCACTAGCACCACTTGGGGAGACTGCCAGGAATTAACTCCCAGCTGTGCTTTTCCATGTGACCTTGAGCAAGTTCCTTCATCTTTCTATGCCTCAGTCTACTCACCTGTAAAATGGGGATGGCAGTAGTATTTTCCTCATAATGTAGTCACAAAGAGTATGTACAGAGGGCTTGAACAGGGTCTGGAGAAGAGTGGGTGCTGGACAAACCTTAGCAACTGTGGATCACTCAGCAGACATCTTCCTTCTGAGTCCTGGGCTTCTCTCCTTCCTGATATACTCTTAGTCAGTTCTCCCACTGCACCTAAGTCTATACAAAATATTTATTTTTCTAAATAAAAGGTCCCATATGTCATTCCAGAAGAAATTTCATCTTTCAGTTCACAAAGCCAGGCAGTGGATTTGTTTTTATGGGAAAAAAAAATCTGTTTCCAGAGCCAAATCAGGTTTGAAAATTTGTAAAATTTAGTCTTACTGTTATCAAGAGGCATCGGGTTGTTCAAACCTCAAATTTTCCTCCAATCCTCTTTATATTTTTAAGATAGCATTTCAGTCATTCACTAAATTAAGAAATATTACACCTACTGTTTGCTGGCCCCTATTCTAGGCTCTGAGAATGCAGTGGTGGGTAAGACAGACCAAGAATAGGGGCTGATGAAAGAAGAATTTGGATAACAATTTAAAAAATTATTAATGGTAAATAAATAAACAAGGAATATATTAGATAGAGATAAGCGCAGAGTGAAGAATTAGAATTGGCTGAGATAATAGTATCTCAGAGGCTATTTTAGGTTGAATAGTGAGAGAAAGCTTACTTGAAGCAGTGACGTCTAAGTGGACATTTATGTGACAAGAAGTCCTCACAACACCACGATAGTGTTAAAATCAGGGACGCGTTCTCAGTAGAGGGGGCAGTGTGGGTCAGGCTCTCCCAGAGGCAGACCCTGAGCAGAACCATGCGTGCAGGTGGTTTATTAGGTGGTGGTACCACAAGGGTGTAAGGAGGGTTATCGGGCTGCAACCGGGCTATGGCAGTGGCTTTGGTGATCCCATGGGAGTTCTGAGCTGGGGTGACCTGTCAGAGATAACCCCTTCAGAGACTAACTGAGGCGACGGATCTGGGCCTTTATTCTTGCACCTCACTCATCACAGCAGGTAGGCAGCCCCCAGGAACAGGGCTAAATTTGGATGAGAGAGTTCCCTTTCAGTCCTGCTGAGGACGACTCCCCAGGAAAGCTTCAGCCTCAGCAGTCAGTCTCTCAGCAGTGGGGAAGGACATCTCAGTCCTGAAAGATAACCCAGGCATGCACCAGTGCACCACGGCTTGTTCACTCTCTCTAGGGTGGGAGCTTCTTCAGGGCGCTGAGAAGGTGGTCTGTGTGATGGGAGCTTAGCCAGTAAGGAAGACAGTGACACTGATGAGATGGGATTAGGAGGCAGGGAGACTGTAAACAGCAGGGAAGAAGCAAGGACGTTTCTCTAAACATAGGGACAGCTGTTGTTCAGTCTCTAAGTTGTGTCCAGCTCTTTGCGATCCCATGGACTGCAGCACACCAGGCTTCCCTGTCCTTCACCATCTCCAAGAGCTTGCTCAAACTCATGTCCATCGAGCTAGTGATGCCATCCAACCATCTTATCCTCCATCATCCCCTTCTCCTCCTGCCTTCAATCTTTCCCAGCATCAGGGTCTTTTCCAGCGAGCTGGCTCTTCACATCAGGTGGCCAAACTACTGGAGTTTCAGCTTCAGCATCAGTCATGCCAATGAATATTCAGAATTGATTCCTTTAGGATTGACTGCTTTGATCTCCTTGCTATTCATGGGACTCTCAAGAGTCTTCTCCAATAACACAGTTCAAAAGCATCAATTCTTCAGCACTCAGCCTTCTTTATGGTCCAGCTCTCACATCCGTACATGACTACTGGAAAAAGAATAGCTTTGACTATTTGGACATTTGTCAGCAAAGTGATGTCTCTGCTTTTTAATATGCTGTCTAGGTTGGTCATAGCTTTTCTTCCAAGGAACAAGTGTTTTTTCATTTCATGACTGCAGTCACCATCCACGGTGATTTTGGAGCCCAAGAAAATAAAGTCTGGAACTGTTTGCATCGTTTCCCCACCTATTTGCCACGAAGTGATGGGACGGTCATGCTCAAAACCGTGGTGGAGGATATGTGACCTCTTACATCGAGTTCCACATGAGTACATTGCTTTAGACTAGAGTTTCAGCATAAAACTTTGTCTCTCAGAAGGAACTGAAGACACCTTCCATTTTACAAGGGAAAATGGCATAATTTATACTAGGTCCCTTTTCTGCTCTGGCTGCCAAGAAGTCCAGAGCTAAATCTGGTGTATCTATGCTTTTCAACCTTTTTCCTTTGTCTAATTTTCTTCTCCTTTTTCTTATTTTGTTAGGTTTTTAGAAGAGGGCAGGATGCAAATAAATTCAACAAATACTCATTGACATTTGAATTTTAAATTCTTTACACAAAATGTATTTCCTTATTGAAAAACAAAAACATTACAGATAAGGTTAAAGTCCTTTCTTCATGTAGTTCCTTCCCTTGCCCTCCAAAGCAACGCTGTTACCGGTGAGAAATATGAGTGTGTGTGTATATTTGTGCATACACGCATACACGTGTGTGTATATATGTGTGTGTGTGTTTACTGTCCCTTACCTATGCATTTACATGCATATGTACTGATAAGATGGACTTCCCTGGCGGTTCAGATGGTAAAGAATCTACCTCCATGCAGGAGATCCAGGTTCAATCCCCGGGGTCAGGAAGATCCCCTGGAGGAGAGTATGGCAACCCACTCCAGTATTCTTGCCTGGGAAATCCCATGGACAGAGGAGCCTGGTGGGCGACAGTCCATGCAGTCACAAAGAGTCTGACATGACTGAGCAACTAACATACATGTACTGATAGAAGTTTCTGAACTGTGGTTTTTATTTAGTATTTTCTCCTTTATAAATGAATGCAGATATATAACACCAAAAATATAGTTAGTGCCACAACCTGTCACACTGTCTTGATGCATGGCTTGCTTTCTTCCTCAGCTTGCTTTTCTTCTGCATATCCTCAAGCTATAGCCAGATTAGTCCTCAAAGAACAACCTCATTTTAATCACTAAGCAGTATTTCATGTAAGACCAAGGCAGAATTCCTTTCACCATTTCCTTCTTTTTTTAAAAAAAAAAATTATTTGTTTGGCTGCATGAGGTCTTAGCTGAGGCAGGCAGTTTCCTCCTGAAGATTCTTCTGTTGCAGCTCGGGCTTAGTTGCCCTGGGGCATGTGGAATCTTAGTTCCCTGACCAGGGATCAAACAGACACCCGTTGCACTGAAAGGCAGTCTTAACCACTGGGCCCCCAGGGAAGTCCTGACATTTCCCTCTCGACATGCATTCAGCTGTGTCCAGATCTCATCTTTGCCATTACAGGCAGAGCCCCAGAGAACATCTTCATACATCCCCTCACACACCTCACAGAAGTGTTTCTTCTGCATGGGTATCAGGCAGTGGAAGTGCTGGATGCACAGAAAATGTTAACAAGATTGCAAAATTGCCCACTGTAACAGCCTTAGCATTTTATATACAGCCTCAGTACAAAATGCTTTTATTTTAAAAAAAAAAAAAAAGAACATTGCTCCATGACAGGACATCTCATCCTTTGAGGTATCTACATCCTTCACGTAGTCCCCTTTCTCTAGGGGTATTGGGCAGGCTCAGGAAGGGACCCTGGCCTCACCACCCAGGTGGTAGCTGTTGGCCTGACAGTGCCCAGCTCTGCCGGGATGCTTGGCTTGTTTCTGGGATTGGGTTATGAGCCATCTGCTTCTCTTGCCTTTCCCAGCCTGGTCGCCAGCCCCCTCCCCATGTCCCCAGATACCATCCCCACTCTAAGAACAAATAACACAGCAGCCAAGCTGCTGAAAATAAGCAGAGTCACATGATCTGGAGGCAGCCCCCAGCAGAAAACAGGCAAATATTGTCAAATGCCTTCCGCCAAACACTTTCCGGCATCCTCGGTCATGAGGTTAGTCAAGCCCAACCCACTGGGGATGGTGAGCCCTGCTGGAATCCTGGCCACACAATAACCTCTATTCACAAGGAGGATTTCAGCCGGGGAAGCAGCCTGTTCCACTGTCCCGGCCGGCTTGCAGCCAGCACATGTCCTCCTCCCTCTCACACACCTCCCCTGTGGCTGGTATCACTCGGAGCTTCTCTGTGCTATCAGAGTGGAGACACTTTCTCACCTGCAGTTTCCAGGGAAAGGAAGGCCCATCCCCAAGGAGGGGAATGGAAGACCACACTGTCATTGCATGGGAGACATTTTTCTTTCTTTTGAAAAATAATAATTAGGTTTGAATGATTGCTAGGCTTTCAATATCTCAAATCAATATGAAACAAGATAAATTTGGTGTTTCTCTTTAAAATGTCCTCAGAGGCCAGAGGTAGAAAATCGGACTGGATACTGTTCCAATACTTTGGCCACCTGATGCAAAGAGCCGACTCATTGAAAAAGACCCTGATGCTGGGAAAGATTGAGGGAAGGAGGAGAAGGGGACGTCAGAGGATGAGATGGTTGGATGGCATCACTGACTCAATGGACATGAGTTTGAGCAAGCTCTGGGTGATGGTGAAGGTTAGTGAAGCCTGGTGTGCAGCAGTCCATGGGATCACAAAGAGTCGGACACAACTAAGCAACTGAACAACAACGAAACAACAACGAAGCATAACCTTATTTGCTTCTATAAGTTAGGCCACCTCTTTCCAGAAAGAGAGGCTAAACATTCTTAGTTGTGAATGTAACCAGAAGTGATAGATAATGGCAGCATCTAGCCCATGGGACTAACAACTAAGCAACTGAACAACAACGAAACAACAACGAAGCATAACCTTATTTGCTTCTATAAGTTAGGCCACCTCTTTCCAGAAAGAGAGGCTAAACATTCTTAGTTGTGAATGTAACCAGAAGTGATAGATAATGGCAGCATCTAGCCCATGGGACTTAGTCCTGCTAGAAACCTTCACCTAGAGATGGAGAAAGATAAACAGGACAACATGAAGGGTGTAAACATCTCAGAGAACGAGATGCTATGTTGTAGATCTGGGTTCTTACTTTTAGAAAATATTTTATGCTGTGGGTAAAGGTATAAAATGGTAAAGCCTTTTGAGTGGGCAATTCTGCAATCCCGCAAATTAAAAACACGTTGATATATGCATCCACGCCTGGATACTGACATGGAGAGGCACTTCCCCAGGTGTGCAAGGGAGCACATATGACATTCTCTGCAGTCCTATTTGTTATGTGAGGTGGAGTTGAGTAGACAGGGACTAGATGGAAAGGGAAGAGTGAAAAGGGTGGTTTATGGTAGAGGATGGTGCTAAAGTCTTCTCTGCTGCCAGTTGGGGCCACTAGCACTCTGACTGCCAACCCCAGCCTAGGCCCCAACAGATGGGTTAGCAACAACACCAACTTGCGACACTCTCCTATTACAACACCTAGTTTCTGTTAGAAAAAAAAAAAGACTTGATTAATCAAAAAATGAACAGAGTGATTTTGATGCCAAACTGTGGCTAATGCCAGGCCTTTCTGGAATACCAATTTGGTAGCTTGTAGGAGAGAAACAAGATTTGGATTAGATTACTCCAGATTCTGGTCCACTTGAGTTGTTACAATGGCAGAAATAAATCCCTGATTCAGTCCATGGTTGAGCACTGACCAAACTAAACAGGTTGAGCCAACATCCGTGGTGTGCCAGGCTTGCCCCAGCTGATGTCACCAACTGAGCTCCTTGGATCCCATGAATACTTGTAGAGGAGGCCGGACTGTTACCCCTCTTTGAAGAGGAGGAAAACAGGCAGAGGTTCCCAGTCTCACTCTACCCAAGTGGGGGAAATGCCTAACTCCTAAGAAGACCCTCAACCAAGGGGAGGCGGGGCCAGCTGAGGTCCTCGGAGACATACCAGGGGCCCACCTGAACTCGTGTTTGTCTGAGGACGGTTTAAGTGTTAGTCATTCAGTCATGTCCAACTCTTTGCAGTCCCATGGACTGGAGCCTGCCAGGCTCTTCTGTTCATGGGATTTTTCTAGGCAAGAATACTGGAATGGGTTGCCTTCTCCAGAGGATCTTCCCAACCCAGGGATCAAACTCAGGTCCCCTGCATGGCAGGTAAATTCTTTACCATCTGAGGCACCAGGGAAGCCCGTGTTTGTCTACCCAACAGCAAATCTTGGATTTAATTGTTTGTTTAATAAAATAGACTTGGTGGGTTTTTTTGTTTGTTTTGGCCTTTTGGGGAATCTGACTCAAGCCTACTCAGAGCCCACATGAGCCACCATTTTGTACTTATTTATCATCTGGTGATCATCCTTCCAAATCTTTGTGACCCCATGCAACATAGTCCATGGAATTCTCCAGGCCACAATACTGGAGTGGGTAGCCTTTCCCTTCTCCAGAGGATCTTCCAAACCCAGGTATTAAGTCCAGATCTCTGGCTATGCAGGCAGATTCTTTACCAGCTGAGCCACAAGGAAAGCTCCTTCCTCAGTGATCAATGCAAAGAAATGGAGGAAAACAATAGAATAAGAAAGACTAGAGATCTCTTCAAGAAAATTAGAGATACCAAGGGGATATTTCATGAAAAGATGGGCACAATAAAGGACGGAAATGGTATGGACCTAACAGAAGCAGAAGATATTAAGAAGAGGTGGCAAGAATACACAGAAGAACTGTACAAAAAAGATCTTCATGACCAAGATAATCACAATAGTGTGATCACTCACCTAGAGCCAGATATCCTGGAATGTGAAGAGAAGTGGGCCTTAGGAAGCATCACTACAAACAATGATAGTGGAGATGATGGAATTCCAGTTGAGCTATTTCAAATCCTAAAAGATGATGCTGTAAAAGTGCTACACTCAATATGTCAGCAAATTTGGAAAACTCAGCAGTGGCCACAGGAATGGAAAAGGTCAGTTTTCATTCCAATCCCAAAGAAAGGCAATGACAAAGAATGCTCAAACTACTGCACAATTGCACTCATCTCACACGCTTATAAAGTAATGCTCAAAATTCTCCAAGCCAGGCTTCAGCAATATGTAAACCATGAACTTCTAGATGTTCAAGCTGGTTTTAGAAAAGGCAGAGGAATCAGAGATCAAATTGCCAACATCTGCTAGATCATGGAAAAAGGAAGAGAGTTCCAGAAAAACATCTATTTCTGCTTTATTGACTATGCCAAAGCCTTGGACTGTGTGGATCACAATCAACTGTAGAAAATTCTGAAAGAGATGAGAATACCAGACCACCTGACCTGCCTCTTGAGAAACCTATATGCAGATCAGGAAGTAATAGTTAGAACTGGACATGGAACAACAGACTGATTCCAAATAAGGAAAAGGAGTACATAAAGGCTGTATATTTTCACCCTGCTTATTTAACTTATATGCAGAGCACATCATATGAAATGCTGGGCTGGAAGAAGCACAAGCTGGAATCAAGATTGCAGGGAGAAATATCAATAACCTCAAATATGCAGATGACACCACCCTTATGGCAGAAAGTGAAGAAGAACTAAAGAGCCTCTTGATGAAAGTGAAAGAGGAGAGTGAAAATGTTGTCTTAAAGCTCAACATTCAGAAAACGAAGATCATGGCATCTGGTCCCATCACTTCAGGGCAAATCGATGGAGAAACAGTGGCAACAGTGACTGACTATTTTGGGGGGCTCCAAAATCATCACAGATGCTGATTGCAGCCATGAAATTAAAAGATGCTTACTCCTTGGAAGGAAAATTAGGACCAACCTAGATAGCAAATTAAAAAATAGAGACATTACTTTGTCAACAAAGGTCTGTCTCGTCAAAGCTATGGTTTTTCTAGGAGTCATGTATGGATGTGAGAGTAGGACTATAAAGAAAGCTGAGTGCCAAAGAATTGATGCTTTTGAACTGTGGTGTTGGAGAAGACTCTTGAGAGTCCCTTGGACTGCAAGGAGGTCCAACCAGTCCATCCTAAAGGAGATCAGTCCTGGGTGTTCATTGGAAGGACTGATGTTGAAGCTGAAACTCCAATACTTTGGCCACCTGATGTGAAGAGCTGACTCATTTGAAAAGACCCTGATGCTATGCAGGATTGAGGGCATGAAGAGAAGGGGAAGACAGAGGATGAGATGGTTGTATGACATCACCGACTGAATGGATATGAGTTTGAGTAAACTCTGGGAGTTGGTGATGGACAGGGAGGCCTGGCGTGCTGAGGTTCATGGGGTCGCAAAGAGTCGGACACTAGTGAGCAACTGAACTGAATTGAACTGATTGTCCTTCCTGGGTTCCCACCTACCTTTTGAGAAACTGTCAGCTTCCTAAAAGCAGAGGTTGGGTTTGTGTCTCCTTGTTTACTGCTGTATTCTCCAGTGCCTGGCACATAGTAGATGCTCAGTAGGTAAACAGTGACTCACTGAGCAGATGGATATGAGTCCCTAGCAGAGTGAGAGCTTTATAAGGGTCACCCCTGAGTTCATACTCCAAGGCAGGCTTTCTCCCAGCCTTGTAATCTGGGGCAAGTCACTTAGCCTCCCATCTCTTCCTTTATGTCCTGGGGATAATGTTACCCATTGAGGGAATAGCAACAGCAAGTATGAACATCTCTGGTACAGAGTAGGCCCTTGAAAATATATATAAATCAAATCTGTTAATGTAAACATGTTTCCCTTTGACCACCCAGTGTTGAAGTTTTTGTAAAAAGTTTTTTGAGGAACTTTCCCTGGCTGTGAGACATGTGGGATCTTAGGTCCCTGCTGCTGCTACTGCTGCTAAGTTGCTTCAGTCGTGTCCAACTCTCTGCGACCCCAGAGACAGCAGCTTACCAGGCTCCCCCGTCCCTGGGATTCTCCAGGCAAGAACACTGGAGTGGGTTGCCATTTCCTTCTCCAATGCATGAAAGTGAAGTCGCTTAGTCATGTCTGACTCCTAGCAACCCCATGGACTGCAGCCTACCAGGCTCCTCTGTCCATGGGATTTTCCAGGCAAGAGTACTGGAGTGGGTTGCCATTGTCTTCTCCGACCAGGGGTCAAACCTGCATTTGCAGGGGGTGCCGGTTTGATCCCTGGTCCGGGACCTAAGATCCCACATGCCTCAGAGCCAAAAAATAAACATAAAACAGAAACAATGTTGTAACAAACCCATTAAAGACTTTAAAAATAGTCCACATAAAAAATATTTTTTTAAGTTTTTTGTTTTTTGGATCTGTGCAAAAGCTTGCTTTTCTTCCCCCCATCCTCACTCCCTTCCTCTTCCTTCTATCCGCTGTGTTACTGACCATGTTCAGGACACAGTGCTAGGAACTACGCTGACTAAATAGGAATGTGCTTTGGTCCCAGTCTTCAAAGAGCTTTCAGTCTAAGATGTGAAGCATTACCTGAATATTCCACAATAACATAGTTACCCTCCATACCGATAGTTACCCCCATTGAGTGATTGGCGTATACCAGCCGGAGGGCTGAGGGCTGTGCATGGATTCTTGTTTGACCCTCACAGCAGCCTTGGGAGATGAGTATTGGGTACCATTCCCTTCATTTTCACAGATGAGGAAAGTGAGAGACTGAGACTTCAGGTAACACATCTGAGACAGTAGTGCTTCTCAGTGATGGAGGAGGATTCAAGCTCAGTGATCCCTGATGTAACACCGCTTTCTCTCAGTGAAGCTGTTAGAGCCCTGAAAAGATGGGGAGAGCTCTGGAAATCCCTAGGAGGCAGTGAGAGCTTTGGGAGCAGAGGGCGCATCTCCTCAAGTAAGATGCTTTCTGCAGACATAACTCAGCACTCTACTTATTATCGAATGAACGAATATGTGAATCTGTCAAGGAAGAAATCAGTGTTTAGCAGATGGGGCTGTGTGGGAATTAAGCATGGCTTCATGGAAGAGAAATTTCAACTGAGCATTGAAGAGTGCCCAAAAGAGAGAGTCCCCTCCGGTGGTGGCAAGGCCAGGGAACGTGTATAGTAGGGTGGAATGTGGCAAGGTGTGTTTGAGGAGTGGCAGAAAATAGTCCAGGGGTCTGGAGAGAAGTGTCTATGTAGGGGAGTGAGGCCAGAGAAGCTGGAGATGGAGAAGTAGTAGTTAGGGGTCAGAGAGAAGGAGCTTGGGTGTCAAGGCAAGGAGTTTGGACTTGTGTGAGAGATGGAGAGGAGCCATCTCTCACACAAGGGATTAGACTATTGTCTGGCTCTGAGTGCTTAACTAGTTTATTTTTCCCACATATTTTACAGTCTCAGATCTCTCTGATAACCTCAGTAATAAATTATGATGTTTAGCAAGTTAAAAATAAAAGAATCCTGGCATCTTTTTGCTGTTCAGTTATTAAGTTGTGTCCAACTCTTTGTCACCCCATCTACTGCAGGACACCAGACTTCCCTATCCTCCGCTATCTCCCAGAGTTTGCTTAAACTCATGTCCAGCGAGTCGGTGATAGCATCCAGCCATGTCATCTCTGTCATCCTGGTGTCTTTACTTTTGGTAAAATAGAAGAAAAAAGTTTCTGTCCCAGACACGTCTACAAGGACTTGAGAAGCAGAGGCTGGACTGAATGCCCATGTGCATATACAAGAAAAATAGGTTTAAAATGAGAGCAGAGGGAGAAATTATGCTACAAGCTGAGACATCTGCTCTTCATTGTAAAGCACTAATATGAAGCTTCCAGCACGTGCCCCCAGATGCTGTGTGCTGAAACTTAGTGAGGAGGCCTTTTGACAATGTACACTGCAGATAATGACTTGTGTTGGCGAGTGGACTGAGGTCATTATCCCTCCATAATAGGATAGGCTCAATTCAAATATGATCAAGTTGTTAAATAGAGGATCAGAAAATGGAAGAAGTAGAATGTTTTTGTGATCATTAAAGAAAAAAAAAATCCAGGTATAATGGAGTATTGTTCAGCATGCCAGACTAATGATGTCCTGTAGAAGTGAGGAGGAAAAGGGGAAATTTCATCAGATATGAAGAGATATAATTAGCAGCCTTTCTTTATGCCATGCCTTGGGCAGGGAAGCTGGCATTCCAATTAGCAACTTCAGTACACGCAGTGTGCGAGGAGGTTTGGGGAACGGTGTCATGATGCTATTCCTGTAGAAACTCATCAAGCATCAAAGTCGCCCTTAACGCCAATTACATCTCTTCGCTCCTAGAGCTTATTAAAATGCTTCGTAGTCATAAGCCACCTAGATACCTTGAGGCGAAGAGGTTCCAGTAAGAGAAATGAAACATGGATAAGAACGTGGTTATTTTAGAAGGCTGTGGTCCTTGGCAGGTGGCTGCTTCGTTAGCTCAGCCTGTGTGAACCATGACTGACACCCACATGATTCAAACTGCGTGTCGTAGCTATGGTCTCAGTTAATGACCTGTTATTTTAAACTTGATCTCATATTTAATCCTGATTCCATGAGTGACCAGATTTAGTGAGCAAGCAAGCCACATAAACAACAAATGGAAATTGAGGCACAGGGGCTTAGGTTTCCCTGGTGGCTCAGAGGTAAAGAATCCCTTGCAGTGCAGGAGCTACAGGAAACAAGGGTTCGATCCCTGGGTTGGGAAGATCCCCTGGAAAAGGGAATGGTAGTCCACTCCAGTATTCTTGCCTGGAGAATCCCATAGACGAAGAAGACTGGTACAGTCCATAGGATCACAGAGTCGGACACGACTGAAGTGATTTAAGTAAAGTAACCAGTGAGTGGGGGAGCAGAAATTTACCTGGGAGCCCATGCCCTTGAGCACCACATTTGGAAGCATTATCCTTCCCGCCCCTGCCCCATAACTTGCCTTGTTGGCATTTATTAATCATGGGGATGGAGCCCCCTACCACCCATTCAGCCCAGTTAAACTTGAGGGCCTCCCAAGGTGCTCCCACCCTCCTCACATCTGGCATGAGACCCGCACCCTATGTGTTATCTCTGCCCCTTCAGCCACTCCTTCAGTCCACACTCCATCATTTCCTGCCCCAACTATTAAAGTCACTCCAACCTGATCTCATTTGTTCATTCATACATTTGACAGGAACTAGTGTTAGCCACTATGTGCCAGGCTTCATTTGTCCCCCTTGCCCAACCAACATACAGGTACTAGGTGAGTTTTCCAGAGAATAAATTCCATCATGGCACTCCCACGCTTTGAAAAGTTAAGCTTCCTATAGTTTTAAAGATGCTTTTTAGAAGATGAATTCCAAATGGTTTAAAGTGCATGTTTGTTGAATGTGTCTTTGGATTTTACTTGCCAAAATTAATTTTAGGAAATCATTAGCAAAGATAAGCAAAAAGTGGTTTTCCCTGCTCTAGGTAGCTGGTTACGCACTGGTTATGGGCAAGGTTCCAACTGCCCAGGTTGTTCTTGTGTGTGCATTAGACTGGAATATGTCCCACAGCACAGTGGCCAAAAGAGTTGAAGTAAAGTTTTCTAAGGAAATCCCTTAGTGGAAAATCTCAATAGTCTCAGATGAAAATTATGAGACCTGATTGGGTTGTTGTCTTTTTTTTTTTTTTTAACATTCTTTTATACTCAATCTATTGCTGGCAAATACAATATACTAAATTTTCAATTAATGCTAGTTACTGTTGTTGATTACCTTTTAAATTGAAGTATACTTGATTTACAATATTGTGTCAGTTTCTGGTATACAGCAAAGGAATTCAGTTAAACATATATATTTGTTTTCATATTCTTTTTTATTATAGTTGATTATAGGATATTGAATACAGTTCCCTGTAATATACAGTAAGACCTTGTAGTTTATATGTTTTATATATAATAGTTGGTATCTGCTAATCCCAAACTCCTAATTTATCCCTCCTCTACCCAGTTTCCCCTTGGTAACCATAAAATTGTTTTCCATGCCTGTGAGTCTCTTTCTGCTTTGTGAATAAGTTCATTTATATCATAGTTTAGATTCCACATAAGTGATATGGTATTAGCTTTTTCTGACTTGCTTTACTTAGTATAATATTATAATCTCTAGGTCCATCCATGGTGCTGCAAATGGCATTATGTCATTCTTTTTTGTGGCTGAGTAGTATTCCATTGTATTTAATAACATTATTGTTATTCTTACAGCATCCTAGAAACACCTGGGACTTCCTGCCTCTGAATTTTTTTTTTCAGTTCTCTCAGTACCATTCCATTGCCTTCTGAAAATAACACTATTATAGCAACTTAGTTTTTAAAATATTTATTTCATTTTTGGCTGTGCTGGGTCTTTGTTGCCACTCACGGGCTTTCTTTAGTTGTGGCAAGTGAGGGATATTCTGTAGTTGCTGCGTGAGTGCTTATCATTTTGGTGGCTTCTCATATTGCAGAGCACGGGCTCTAGGGCATGTGGGCTTCAATAGTGGTGGCCCCTGGGTTCAGTAGTTGCAGCTCAAGGGCTCCAGAGAATAGGCTCATTAGTTGTGCTGCACATTTGCCCTGTGGCAAGTGGATTTTCCTGGACCTGGGATCAAACTGGTATCCTTTGCATTGCAAGGTGGATTCTTGGCCACTGGACTATGAGGGAAGCCCTGACACGTGCGGTTTTCTTTTCTCTGTTTCATGCCGAGATGTTGGCGGTCCATGCTTGGAGCAGGTACTTAAGCAAGTCACCGAGGATGTAGGCTTCCTCTTGTTTCTTGCACCCCAGGCTTTGTCCTGTGGCTTTTATCCTCAAAGTGGCTGGTCTATATCTGGGTGCTGCTTTTGGCTGGGAACATCTGTGAGCAGCCACGGAGGGTTCACCAGCACAGCTGCACAGTAGAGCTGGTTGCCTCTTACTGACAGCATACCCTGCCCACGGCTGGCTGTGCTCTTGTACTTGGTGCCATTCACCCTGATAGCTCAGTTGGTAAAGAATCCGCCTGCAGTGCAGGCAACCCCACTTCGATTCCTGGGTTGAGAAGATCCCCTGGAGAAGGGAAAGACTACCCCCTCCAGTATTCTGGCCTGGAGAATTCCATGGACTGTACAGTCCATGGGGTTGCAAAGAGTTGGACACAACTGAGCGACTTTCACTTCACCATGCAGCCGCTACTGGTATCATCTGCCCTGGTGTACTTTCTTGCCCAAAGTCTGAGGTCCTGGGTGCTCCCAGAGGGCCTGATGGCAGAGGGATTGTCTCTCGAAGCAACACCATTCTCATAGTAAGTCTTCAACTCTGGACGTTGCTAACTCTTATGCCAAGCCATATTCTCCTGTGTGGCATTCAAGGATTCTCTGTGCTCCCACAGTTCTCTCCTTGTAGATACTGCTTTACACACCCCATTCTCCACTCAGACCAGTGTCTCCATCATCCAAAGCTTGTGCCACATCGGTCTCTTACCCTTACTGTTCTCTTTGCCTGGAACCCCCTCCGTCTACCATGGCAGAATACCACAGTGGCTCAGAGTGTCAAAAAGTCTCCCATTTACTGCTGCAAATGAATTTCACCCTCTGAGCCTCAGTTTCCTCATCTAAAATATGGGCATCATATGGTTATTGAGAGATAATCCATACCCAGTGCCTGGTGCCTAATAAGAGCACAATAGATGAAACTGTTTTTTGTTGTTACAAAGATGGAACCATAACCATCTGTTCCCATTTTCACAGTAATTTCTCTGTTTTCCCACCTTCCTCTGTACCTGTGGTTGGGAATTTCTAGTACTTCAGTATTCTTATTTCTTTGTGTTATTCTCCCTCAGATAAACTGCAGAGTAAACTAGGGCATAGATTGTGTCTTATGTCAACACAGGAGCCTACAGGAGGCAGACAGGGAACAGAAAATAGATTGAGTGTAAGAAAAATAGTGAGGAGGGAGGACTCTGGCCAACCCCAGGGAGCATGTAACTCTGGCCAATTGTTGTCATGCGGGAATATGGGCCGAATGCCGCCAGATCTCAGCCTTTTCAAAAGAAGCCAGAAATCCAGCTTCTTATGTGAAATGTCCTGAATTTTAAAAGTTGGGCCAACACTGTTCAGGCCAAAAAAGAATGTCTGTGAGACCTCACTTTGTGAAAGCTGCATTTTTCAGATGATCCCCACAGGTTTGTGCATAAGCTGGTTGTTTGGACCTTTGAACTTCACTTTTCTAGGGAGACGATACTGTGAAAGGCATTTAGGGGCCCATTAAAAGGCTGATCCCCATTCACACCAGCCCCAAGGCTCAGGATAGAGCCCAATCTAATCTCTAAGTAAAACCTAATCTCTAAGTGAAGCCATTTTTTCCACAGGGTAACACCCTTTGAGTTCTGATTCATGATGCTGGGGACACACAGAATGCAAGCTCTTCCAGGACAGGGCCTTCGTTTTGTTCACCACCGATTCCTTAAAGTCTAGAACACTGTCTGGCACTCAAATATTTTTGTTGAGTTGAAGATGACCTGCATCTTTATCAGTCTATGCTGTGTGCTGTGTTAAGTCACTTCAGTCATGTCCCACTCTTGGTGATCCATGGACTCTAGCCCACCAGGCTCCTCTGTCCATGGGGATTCTCCAGACATGGATAGTGGAGTGGTTAGCCATGCCCTCCTCCAGGGGATTTTCCCAGCCCAGGGATCAAGCCCACATCTCTTACATCTTCACATTGGCAGGTGGGTTCTTTATCACCAGTGCCATCTCAGAAGCCCCTTCATCCACTGTCCACCATTCATCGGTTCTCCAAGTACAAACAAGGACCATCCTGTGCACCACGGCATCCCCAGCACCTAGTGGGTGATAAGAGATCAATAAATATTTGCTGAAGGAATGTATGACTAAAACAATCTATCCAGCAAACATTTACTGAGCACCTGCTGTGTATCCAGAAGTCTGTTGGACTTTAAAAATGTAGAAGTGAATCAGACACCACTCCGGCCTCAAGGAATTAGGTTGCCTAGAAGGGATTGCATCAACTATTTCCTAGAACCCTTCTAAAAATTGTCAGGCGTTACTCAGCGTTCCCCTTCCCGGAAGAAGGGGGGTGGGTGAGATGGCCTGGGACCGGTCGGTCAGCACAGGCGTCTGCACTCTCCGAGCGTCCCTTGGGTTGTTTGACTGTCTGCGTCATCCACGCACTTGGAATATGAAATGATTGAGCTGATTTTTCTCTCAACCACATGTTGCAACGAGCCAAAGGACTACTGCCCTTTCAAGTGGGCACCTTGGGAGGCCGTGTCCTCATTCCTCTTCAGTTACGACAGCACTGAACCACTTCTTTGGCAAGTGCCCTCAGAGAAAGTTAGAAGCCACTTGAGGACATTTGTTTCATTGCTTTAGCATCATGCCTTATTTCTGACCCCCTAGAAAAAAATCACTGGGAGAAAAGGGTATTCCAGTCACTTAAGCCCTCACACTTGGTTCCAAATGACTTGGGATTGTTTCCTAAAATTCAATTCACCATCAAAGGAAAAATATCTTCGGTTGGTGAGTTTATTGAACAGTGTGTGCCTCATGTTCTGGTGACAGCAGGGCCCAAACAGAAGTCCCCCAACTGTCACGTGCCCCAGCAGTTTTGTGGAAAAAGAGGTTTAACCTTCCAGTGTGTCCATGACAAAGGAGGCTGTTTCTTTTGGATGTTCACATTCTTCTTTTTTTATTTCAATAGTGAAAACTTTTATATTTAGACTTAGCCAACTGGACTCAGTTTGCTAAGTCCACTTTAGTCGTGTGCAACTATGTGTGACCCCCTAGACGGCAGCCCACCAGGCTCTCCTGTCCCTGGGACTCTCCAGGCAAGAACGCTGGAGTGGGTTGCCATTAGATGATCCCAATTTTGTTTTCAACATCCAAAGTATCCTAGTCAGGAGTTGGTCAAATATATGCCTTTTCCTCTCCGTCAGGTCTGATCAAGATGTGACCTCAGCCACATAAATGTCATAGAGTTTCTTTACAGGCTGTCTTTTTTTTTTTAACTTTTTTATTTTATACTGAAAAGTGAAAGCGTTAGTCACTCAGTGGTATCTGACTCTCTGCAACCCCATGGACCGTAGCCCTTCAGGCTCCTCTGTCCGTGGAACTCTCCAGGCAGGAATACTGGAGTGGGTTGCCATTCCTTCTCTAGGGTATCTTCCTGACGCAAGGATTGAACCTGGCTGTCCTGCATTGCAGGCAGATTCTTCACCTTCTGAGCCACCAGGGAAGCCCCATCGTGGAATAGCAAATTAACAAACAATATTGTGATAGTTTTCAGTGAAAGTTAAGGGACTCAGCCATACATATACATGTATCCATTCTCCTCCCAAAGAAAGACAATGCCAACGAATGTTCAAACTACCACACAATTGCACTCATCTCACACGCTAGCAAAATAATGCTCAAAATTCTCCAAGTGAAGCTTCAACAGTACATGAACCGAAAACATCCAGATGTTCAAGTTGGATTTAGAAAAAGTAGAGGAATCAGAGATAAAATTGCCAACATCTGTTGGATCATAGAAAAAGCAAGAGAATTTCAGAAAAACATCTATTTCTGCTTTATTGACTACACCAAAGCCTTTGACTGTGTGGATCACAACAAACTGGAAAATTCTTCAAGAGGTGAGAATACCAGACCACCTTATCTACCTGCCTCCTCAGAAATCTGTATGCAAGGCAAGAAGCAAGTCAAGAAGAAACAGTTACAACCAGGCATGGAACAACAGACTGGTTCCAAATAGGGAAAAGGAGTACATCAAGACTGTATCTTGTCATGTTGCTTATTTAACTTATATGCAGAGTACAACATGCAAAATGCCAGGCTGGATGAAGCACAAGCTGGAATCAAGATTTCAGGGAGAAATATCTATAACCTCAGATATGCAGATGACACCATCCTTATGGCAGAAAGCAAAGAGGAACTAAATAGCCTCTTGATGAAAGCGATAGAGGAGAGTAAAAAAGCTGGCTAAAAACTCAACATTCAAAAAACAAAAATCATGGTATCCAGTCCCATCACTTCATGGCAAATAGATGGGAAACATTGGAAAAAGTGAGAGACTTTATTTTCTTGGGCTCTGAAATCACTGCAAATGGTGACTTCAGCCATGAAATTAAAAGATGCTTGCTCCTTGGAAGAAAAGCTATGACCAGTCTAGACAGTATATTAAAATCAGAGACGTTATTTTGCCAACAAAAGTCCATATAGTCAAAGCTATGATTTTTCCATTAGTCATGTATGGATGTGAGAGTTGGACCATAAAGATAGCTGAGTGCTGAAGAATTGATGCTTTTGAGCTGTGGTGTTGGAGAAGACTCTTGAGAATCCCTTAGACTTCTCCCTTGGAGGAGATCCAACCAGTCCATCCTAAAGGAAATCAGTTCTGAATATTCACTGGAAGAACTGATGCTGAAGCTGAAACTCCAATCCTTTGGCCACCTGATGTGAAGAACTGACTCACTGGAAAAGACCTTGATGCTGGGCAAGATTGAAAGCAGGAGGAGAAGGGAGTGACAGAGGATGAGATGGTTGGATGGCATCACCAACTCAATGGACATGAGTTTAAGCAAGCTCCAGGAACTGGTGATGGACAGAGAAGCCTGGCATCCTGCAGTCCATGAGGTTGCAGAGTCGGACATGATTTAGGACTGAACTGAACTGAACCGATTCTCCTCCAAACTCCCCTCACATCCAGGTTGCCACATAACATTGAGCAAAGTTTCCTGTGATAGGTCCTTGTTTATCCGTTTTAAATATAGCAGCGTGTACATGTCCATCCCCAACTCCCTAACTATCCCTATCCCTCATCCTTCCCGCCGGCAACCATAAACTTGTTCTTGAAGCCTTCACAGCCTGTTTAATTTGGTGCTGGTTGCTCTTGACATTCACAGTGAACACCAATGTGCTGTTGTCTTCTGTTTTCTGCATGGCTGACTTAGTGAGGGGGAACTTGGTGATTGGATGTCTACGTTTTGGTGTTTGGGTTAAAGAGGGGAAAAAAAGAAACTGTCTAGTTTACTTTTATGTTCCCGGTATCTAGCACAAATTCTGGACATCTGAGTGTTCAAAAATGTTTTATGGAGAGGGAGAGTGGATGATAATGAAGTCCAACACCTACTAAGTGCTCACCACATGCCAAGCCTCATGCTGGTTTGTGTCACACGTTACATCTGATCAACAATCAGCTGTAACAGTCTGGCAGTTATAGTTGATACCTCCAGAAAGAAACCGAGGGCTGAGGTTAAATAACTTGCCCAAGGTCAGCAAGCCAACAAGTGCCAAAGCTGGAATTTGAACCAAGATAGAAATTCCCTGGGCTTCCCTTAGTGGCTCAGACAGTAAAGAATCTGCCCACAGTGTGGTACCCTGAACCCCTAACCTATAGTCATTAAGAAGGTAATGGCTATGGAATCATATGATAAAATCTCAGTACAGCGGGGAAGGTGAGCCTAAAGAAAACAAGCAGTTTAGCCCCTGCCGTGGTCATAGAACCTCCCGCAGTGAGCGGGTCAGAGCCTCTCAAGCTCCCAGCCTGTCATGGGGTGTTTGTTTTCCCTGGCTGTCTCACTCCACTGCTCTCATTAGCCAAGAAGCTCCAAGATTTTGACACCTATCAGAGATGGCTACACAGTGGGTAGCTTGGGTAAATGAGGGCACCTGCAAGATTCTGTATCACTGCTTGGAGTTGGGGGGAACCTGATTCACCCAGAACACAGTCAGGTCAATGACCCTGCAGAGGAAAGGGATTAGGAATTTGCATTGGGAAAGTGACCTGAGCTAGCACCCAAAGGGGCCAGGAGTCTGGTCCTGCCAACTCCGTGCCCGACCTTAGGCAGGTTAGGCACCTGCAAGATTCTGTATCACTGCTTGGAGTTGGGGGGAACCTGATTCACCCAGAACACAGTCAGGTCAATGACCCTGCAGAGGAAAGGGATTAGGAATTTGCATTGGGAAAGTGACCTGAGCTAGCACCCAAAGGGGCCAGGAGTCTGGTCCTGCCAACTCCGTGCCCGACCTTAGGCAGGTTGCTTTGCCTTCCTGGGCCTGTTTTTCCATCTGTAGTAGAAGAGTTATTTCTCAGGCCTGCCCAGCTCTGGAGGACTAGAAAGAATAGGTCCTTCTTGCTTGGGTTCTCTCATCAAGCCTTTGTTTCCCCAGGCTGGAGGAGAACTACGAGATTGCGGAAGGAGTGTGCATCCCACGCAGTGCCCTCTACATGCATTACCTGGATTTTTGTGAGAAGAATGACACCCAGCCTGTTAATGCTGCCAGCTTTGGGAAGGTGAGTCCAACCTCATCCAGCTTATTCCTTTTCTCCCCCTTCTCAGTACTGGATGTGTAGTTCTTAACCATGTTTTAAATAATTCAATTTTTTTTTTAGGTTACCGAAGTAAATATTTGGTTACTTTGCCATTAAAATGTCAAACAGTTCTTAACAAAGTAGTATCAAACCGAATGCCAAACAGAGTAATAACAAAGATGAAAATTTTCAAACAATTCAGACATGTAAAATAAAAGTGAATGTCTACCTTGAATTTCCTCAGTACTTAATTTGCAAACAATAACTTCTTTTCTCTGAGAGGTGGTTCTTGAACTGGAAAGAATGTTATGTGGGTGTCAGTGGGACAGGCTTGGGTTAGCAACGTGAGAGATTTGGAGAAACTGTGGAGGGGCCCTTGCATCATCAGTGTGGACGTCTGGGAGTCCTCAGCTGGAGGCAGCACAATTTGTACTATCGCTGCAGACCTGAGTGTTCTCTATCCACTTATGATGAAAATACATTCCACACATTTTCTGTAGTTATCTCTACAGAAAATCATTACCACTGAACATTCATATTCAGCAGGCCAAGGCAGGCAGCTGGAACTTTAAGATTCACTTCATTGTACAGCAGAAACTAACACAACATTGTAAAGCAATTGTATTCCAATAGAAAAAAAAAAGACTCATCATGTGTTTATTTGATGGATTAAAAACCTAGATATTTTACATCCTGAAAACACTCAATTTGAGTCAATACATCTAAACTCTTTCTCCTTTTATTAGCTTCTTTTTTGACCATATATAATTTTTTTTCTGCATCTGCCAACAATAGAACAGACAGTCTTGTTCTGCACCATTATTCCTTACCAGTGTTCTGAGGGTGAGTGTAGTGGACCGAAACAACAGGAAGATGTTTAAGTTTCAGAAATTTCCTTTTCAGATCCCCAACAGATATATCATGAGCAAGAAAAAAAAAGCAGAGCAATGTTAGGCCTAGCAACCACCCCGGAGAGTCTGAAACCAAGTGGCTGAGAACTGGCTTCACTCAAAAAAATGTGAAGATGCTCGGTGATGATTTAGGGAGGGAAAAAATGTTTGTGTGATGGGTTAATGCTGGTTCTCCAAAGTGAAAAGAACTTAAAAAAAAAAAGTCAGTGAGAAACAACTTTTGCCGGTTCATTTATTCGTTTGGGCAGTATTGACTGAGACACGCTGTGTGGCAAGCATTATGGCAGGCAGTGGGACTTAAAGGGAACCTGATCTGGGTCTCCCTGTGGAAAGGCTCTCGGACTAGGGAGGGGGACTGTGAGCCTCCGCAGTGGGAGAAGGAAGAATCCAGATAGACAGCATTCCTGTTCTGTGGTCCTGCAACATTTTCTCGTATTCACACGCACCCTGAGTGACTGTGATGGAGAGTCCAGATAAAGCCTCTCAGGAAGACAGGTTGGGTAAACCAAATGACCAAGAATCCCAGCTCTCCTGGACTTATCACATAACCTTTCTGAGCCTCAGTCCTGTCAGCTCTGGAATGGAAATTAACCCCTGCATTCTTCCCAGGGATGTTGCAAGATACACAGGAGAGAACGGCGATGGCTGATACAGCCTACTGCGCTGTGAGCCTACTGTGTCATCTGGTTGCTCAGATATTTAGTAACGCCTACCATGTGCATTACAACTGTCATTCTTATGAATTCTCCATGAGATGCTTGTGCACAGATACAAATAGCCATTGGTTAGCTTAGGTTCTGAAACAAAACAAACCAAAAAAGTCACCATTTCTAGAAACTCCAATTTGCCTGTGTAAGGACCTTCTATTCCTTTTTCTCTCAAGTCTGTTGTCAGCTCAGGGTTTCCTAGGTAAACAATTTTTCCTAGGTAAAATCAATTTATCTCTGACCCTTCCTCCTAGCACCTCCTAGACTCCCTCTGCCTAACACTCCAAGTCTTAAATCTGTCCCCAGGATTTCAAAAGTCTCAGGGTGTTTGCATCCTTCAGTTCAGCTCAGTTCAGTCACTCAGTTTTGTCTGACTTCACGACCCCATGGACTCCAGCACACCAGGCCTCCCTGTCCATCACCAACTCTCAGAGTTTAATCAAACTCATCTCCATTGAGTCGGTAATGCCATCCAACCATCTCATCCTCTGTCGTCTCCTTCTCCTCCTGCCCTCAGTCTTTCCCAGCATCAGAGTCTTTTTCAAATGAGTCA